>RQOL01000464.1:0-132118 GCA_013076295.1 Sanderia malayensis | reverse complement strand
TCGACAGACCATTTGGTGGCAAGTTCATGCTACTTGGTGGTGACTTCAGACAGGTTCTACCTGTCGTCACGAAAGCAGGAAGGGAAAGAATTGTAGCAGAGACTCTAAAATCACACCAGATCATTGATCTATGGACAAAGTTTCAGCAGCATCGTTTACACACCAACATGAGAGCCGTTCAAGATGATTCATACCGTGAATTCTCAGAATGGCTTCTCAGACTTGGCAACAAGCAAGAAGCACACGATGCACTGGACAACGTAATTCTGCCACAACAGATATGCACTTCGTCTAAAGAAGACATGCTGAACTTCATTTTTCCCAGGCCGAACACACCAGATTCACACCTAATGATGGATCCTGTAACAATGTCTGAACGCTGTTGTCTGACTCCGAAGAATGACTTATCACATCAAGTGAACGACTTAATTCTGGACAGACTTCAAACAGCCGAAAGAACTTATTACAGCACAGACAGTGTTGTCACAGACGATCCAGATGAGGAAGAGGCCTACCCCATTGAATTTCTCAACCAACTCACTCCCAATGGAATGCCGTTGCACAGACTTAAACTCAAGGTAGGAAGAGTACAATCTTTCATCCTATTAACATTAAATTATTATGTGCAAAGGTAGTGCACCATAAAATATGCGTCAATAATCACAGTAATATTCATTGCATTAGGTTGGTGCAACGATCATTCTTCTGCGGAATCTCAATCCAAAGAAAGGTCTTTGCAACGGAACAAGAACTCATAGTTCGGCATCTCCGACGTCACGTGATCACGGCAGAGATCATTACCAGGAGCACAGAGGACAACGGGTCATGATTCCCAAGATCACAGTCTCCACTCAGGACACGGAAATGCCGTTCAAAATGAAACGCCGACAGTTTCCAGTCAGACTTGCATACTGCTTGACAATCAACAAGGCACAGGGGCAATCCCTGAGGTATGTTGGTTTGTACTTACCTGAGCCCGTGTTCACACATGGTCAGTTATATGTGGCCATGTCAAGAGCAACATCATTTAACGGGCTCAAAGTATTCCTCCCAGAGGAAACACACAGGAAAACAAAGAACATTGTTTTCCAAGAAGTCCTGTAAAGGCTTCATCCTAGAGCGACCATCTGCACAGTTGCTCTACAGAGGGCTGCCTACCAAAACGCACATACACACATTCAAGGGTACGGGTATTGTGTGTCAACGCAGATCACGTGCACATAAGTGTGATGTACAGCCGTTACTGGCACCTTCTAGAATGAATTCATTCTAGATAACACTGATCTGCGGAGACCAACTGGACATTACACCTCACATGTCCAGGGGTGACTGCACCACACACAGCAGTCAGCACAGTCCTGAATCCTGCGTAGCGCCCGATTATTAAGAGTTATGCGTTGCCATTTTCTCCGATATTGCCTATGGGAAAGTGGATTTCCTTACTCTGTGAAAACTGCAAGTTGTCCCTTAAGGATAGTTACTTTTTGCAAAAACACTATCAATAACATCCCCCCTCTCCTTTTAATACATGAAAACTTGATCTAAAATCTATAGGGCCCCTTTAGTGTTTACTGTTATATACTTCCAAATTTCAATTGCACTTTTCACCAACAAGGAAAACTCGAACAAAGGTTACTCCTTGACGCTGGTGTTCGAGCTTTTAACGAATGTAACCGGCAATCTTATTCTTTTTTTTGCTATGTACAAACGTAATCCTCAAAACAAACGACCGCGGTTATTGAAAGAATACATTCACGCCGTGGCACAGATGTATGCTTGCTGAGAGTGAAGTGCTATTGAAGAATCCAAATTGAGGTACTGTCATTTTCCTAAAGACGTCGCTTAACCAATCAATTTTGCAACTGAACTACGGATTGTATGATCAATTTTTATGGATATTGACAATTCACCAATTTTAATAGTAGACTATCATCACTCAACCTTTTGCATTCGTACTTCGCATACAATACAAATATCTATCCACGTCCTTTCAAATCAAAACATTTTTTTTCTGTATTGAATATCTTTCATATCTTCCGCATTAATAATAAGGTTTTTAAATTTGCGATTTACGTCTCAATAGTAGATCGCCAGCAGTGTAATTTTATCTATCGTTACAGTTTCGATATTCATATATTTGTGTATTTGACCCATATAAATTTTATTCAATATATCATAACAAAATTTATTGCCTTCGTTTTTAATTAGATGCATTGCTGCTAATGTCATTGAACAGGCGAGACTTCTGTCTCACATTTCAAACGCCTTTGTGCTGTCTATGTATGATTTTCATCTATGTTATGTCTCATCATCGCACTATTGTTGCCTGTTGGTTAGGTTTTTGTCTCCCAAGCATGGCATCGAGTTCGATTTTGTTGCTGAACTATTGAAATTATACCTCATAAAGCCATTCCTGGATCAAAGGAAACAACTACCTTGCTGTTCACCAGAGGTAAATAAGGTTCATTTTGATTTTGGGCAATCAAACAATGGATATTTAGATATAAGCGAATTTCATACTGAAATGAGAGAAATAAAGCTCATGTATACCCTTATTGACTTAAAGGAGACAAACTAGGCTGCTATGAATCAGAGGTCAACAATATATATTTTCATTTTCATCCCTTTTAATTTGATATTGAATGGAAATTGCTTAGTTTAGGCCATTTCTACTTTTACTCACGTTTACAACCATTACTTTGTAGCCCAGAATACTAAAAATTTTCCAATGTTTTTCTCACTACTTTGTTTTCAAAAGAAGTGTGCATTGCTCTACCAATATTTTCCTGGGGTTTTTATTTCCGTGAATATAGTTCCTGACCAATTTATTGACTTTGTGGCTGCCTTCTTTGTTTTACAAGGAAAGCTCATTGATATCCCCACATGAACCTGCTTTCAACTTTGTGTTTATTGAAGATGTTTAATTGTTGTGATATACATGAAGGAAACCAGTGAAAGTCAAGTTCAAACCCTGGGAAAAATCCACACTTTATTGGCTTACCACCTTCCTCATTCCACATGCATTGCATATCTCTTTCGTCTACCACACTCATTAATTTTCTATTTTTTGTACAGATTCATTTAGTGAAAGGCAATGGAAAATTCAATCTATGGTTCAAAATGTTCTCTTCAAATTATTTCCCAACTCATGTATAATATTCAAGGTATGGGGCTCTCTGTTCCAGATCAATAGATAAATCAATTAATGCACCCTAATTGAAAAGCAGACTGAGTAAATAAAGGCTCAATACTATTTCTACATTGACTATCACTAAATGTTTTCTTATTGAATCACTTACAGTATTCTAATCCTGTACGTACTTAATTCTTCCTCATTGTCACTTAATGATGTTCCTTATCAGGTAGACGTGTTGTTGTAAACTCAGTGTGCCAGGCACAGATGGCAATGATTTCACAACCATTACAACACAACATTTTCAAATTTATTGGCAAGCATACATTGTACCAATCACTGATAGAATCCTCCATTACACTGGACAAAACAAGCCAAGATGGCTTTTACCACACAAGCAAACATTATTAATGCATTTTAATAATCTATATGTGCATAAATATCTCTTTGTTATCTTACTTGAATATTTAAAGTCTTGCATGATAAATTATGATAGTTTCCCATTGTAGATATCTTCTCAACCAGAACCTCATAGTGTATGGTATCTCCTCATTCATTCACTGTGGTGTGGGAAAGTGCCTGACAAAGTATTTCTGTTTTTTTAGTCGGCCACATTCTCATGGTATATATCACTGACACTTGCTTCCATTTATGTTTTATGAAGCTTTTTCATCTGTTGACCTCTTATCTCTTCACATAGCAAAACGATGAATTTAAATGTTTTTCTTGAATCTGTACCAATTATGTCCACCAAATGCCAACTTAAAATTAAACAACTTTTAGAACTACAAAGAGGTCAAAGAGATCTCAAAATAACGAACTTAAACAATTAGGCCCTCAGCAGCTAGGTTCCTTATAAAAAGAAGCGTGTATTCTCATCGCAATTGTAATTCTAATAGTTATCGCATAATTCCAAGTTTTGTTGCTCTTGAAAACTACAATCACAATACGATCAATGCAACACCACGCAATGTCCTGGAGCTAATACTATTATCATCAGATATTCACGGGAATTTCGGCGTCCTAGCAACAACAATAGCGGCGCGAAATTTAAAATTTGTCTTGCGTCATAGAGGACTTAGCGTGCGTAAAAATTTTTTTCAACTCACCACGAGAAAAACAGCAATTTACGTAAGTACATGTATTTTTAATGTTGCTTTTACTTTCACATGAAAATACAGGCTATTTATAACTAAACAGCTTTAAAAAAGCTGAAAGTGCTATATTTTATGTCACAATTGCCATTGCAGTGGATACTATCACAATAACAATTTTATCCTTAACAGGTTCACTTGAAATAGATAGATAATTTTTGCGAATACTGCTGCCGTAAGTTCATGTATTCAGTTTTGCATTATCTGCCTGCCTTTAGTCTTTCCTCTTCATTCTAAGAAAGATAATTATTATTCATTATCTGCAGAAAATAAAACTGTGTCATATTAATACATTAAAAATATATATTATTGTAACATCAACAGAACTGTAGAGGCAAAATCAAACAACTGATAGCCTATTAACTCACCTTTCATTGAATGACAATGACAATATGTTTATATATAGTGTAAACATGGAGACTGAAAATGACGTTCCCATGAACGAAGAAACCACAGTTGAGCCTGAACTTGAAGTTGAGCAAGAAGTTGAAGTTCAGCCTGAAGTTGCCAACACTGTGGCAAAGGAACCCACAGTGGTTTATTGTGGAGAAGAAACTAAGGTAGCATTGAAAAATACTTTCATCCATATATTGATAAATCTATATCAATGTCATGCATATATTATCAAACTGCTTTACAAGGAAACACAATTGTATCCTATGCAAGTCACTGTTTTTAATATATTGTTCTCATATTAATCCTAGCTAATTGACTTTAGTGATATTGCGTCACTAAAAAGGCAATGTGCCTTCAAATTCAACGCCATTAAAAGAGGCACAAAATTTCATTTTGTGAGCACCGAAGGCCGGCACCTGACAACGGAAGAAATATCGTAAGTTGCGATGCAAAATTCCCATCTCATCTGTGAAACATACCAATAAATAATATAATATACAATAATTAATGGAAGCTTCATCCCAAATCAAGAGAGCACTAATATATTAATATATTAATAAATTAATATATATTTAACAAAGGATGAAATAGCGTAAGTTGCAATGCAATATTTCCATCTCATCTGTGTGTATAACATATTGCTTACTTTCAACTCCTTCTGTAACAATGACTTTTTCTCTACAGGAAATCTGAAGAAATAAAAATAAAAATTACAGCAAAAAAAACATTCAAAAAATATAAAAAACCACAAAAAAAAATAAAGAAAATAAAGTTGAAGAGCACACGAGGTGCATGTGGGCAGATGTGCCCACAAAAGAAATTTTGTCTTTAGTTAGGGGCAGAGACAAAAAATAATTGTAAGTGTTAATGTTTGTCTTTTGTTGGTGTTAATGTTTGTCTTTTGTTGGTTTTCTCTCCATGTTATTTGTTTGTTTTATTTCATTTTAAAATTATACATTATCCTCATAACAGTGAATAATAATAACATTGTGGAAAATTATAACAAGACTATTACCTTTCAAAAACCATGCATTTGGCCAACAAATATTTGCCACCAACAGTACCTTTAAACTCTTCTTTCATATGCTGTGACACAAACCCTAAAAATTTGCAAGAAATGTATTTCAAAAACCCGTCTTTATAAATGAACTAGATGGCCTTTCGGAAGCGTAATGATCTCCTATAATTGAATACTTACCTGAAGAACAGTCAAAAATTGCCTCCATTAACATGGCGCTACACAAGTTATGCACCACTAAAATGCACAAATAGTACATGTAATAAAATGTAAAAAGAACACAATCTTATATCATCTTCAAATACAGACAATGTGTCATATCTCTAGCATCCTTTTTCTTACATGTGGCCTATTCTCAAGGGATTTTGTCAAATACTATATTTCCTAAAGTCTTATACGCTGGTAAAATGAATCAAAACCTTAACAGAAACGCTACAGATTTATTTTAAAGATGTAACTTGAAAGATCGCAATGATATGGTACGATCTGGAAAACCAACTTACCATTGCCAGTGACCCACTCATGAACAAAAAAGACGAAAGGAAGGACGCACTGCCAGCATGTTCTTTGTTCAGCCCAATCCAACTCAATCAGAAAATTACGTCAAAACCAGACTGCATAACAATAAAATTTGTTGTATGATTTTGATTTATGCTGTCTTTCGTCAACGTAGCAATTTTTCATATTCTTGGTTGTGCTGTCCCAATATTCGTTTCCAAAATCTTGGATCGCAACGGAACTTGATGCTAAAATAAAACAAAATAAAGCTGACAAACACATTCATTTTGCCGTAGCTGAGGGGTAAGTAGAGTTTACTTTTAGTTTCACCCCATTCAAGTTGACATTTAAACTACAAATTTCTTAGGCCAATTGTATAATCGGTTTTGTCTGTCTGTAACTGTAATGTCATACTATAAAGTCATGTCATACTGATCAATATTAATTTCTTTATTTCTTTTCATATTGACATACATTAAATCAACATCAAGGGAAATTAAACTCGACAGATTCTCTCTTTATTTAACATTATTTTTGAACTTAAGATGTCATGGTCTCTGTAACCTCTATTTTCAGGCAGGTTCATAAGTTTCCCCACCTTCCTATTGTATCCTATTGTTTACCAAGTGCTGATTGCTATCCTATAATAACAACGCCTGTAAACAGCACATGCTGCAAGGCAACCTTTTTCAAATTCCTCATTTATATTTATTCATCCACGCTAAATGGACCCTCTTAATCATGTGAAAGAGAGGAAACTATTGTTGCTCAAGTCACACTTAATTTTTGCTATGAGGACTTTTAATATATTTTAGTACTACGTTACAATACAGTCAAGAAAGTCCCAATTGTCATTCCAGTTAAACAAAGTCACCAATTATGAAAAAGCCATTTTACGCCATCAACTTATTCAGCTCCCAAGGGCTATCTTATCAAAATCCAATTATTTTTTACCCTCGATAGTAATATACCAACATGTTAAATATAATATAATTTGTTTCTTTCACGTTGTAGATCTACTGATATACATCTTTGTACAAATGCAAGTATTGGAGGCTATATACCTATTGCTTTATTAAAAATCAATGCGTCAGTATCATCGTATCATGGAAACAAAACCATACCTCTGTAAGTCAACATTAATTTAAATTCTGGATGCTCATCATAGATCATCCTTTACTGTTCATATTAGCTTGACAAAGGACCACAGCCAAGTCTCAATGGATGCACTCAACTAACAGCAGGCTAATTGTTGTTGTCCCTAAAACAAAACAAACTTTGATGTTGCATCTTATCTACTATAACATCAGTACGAGGCTTATCTCATAAGAACGAGGATTTCAAATGAAAACGAGGCTGATCGCTAAAACTAATTTTCATGCATGTTAAACACTACAATCGTGACAATAGATAGACAGGGGAGCGAGGGCGAGCCAAACCACTGTACGTGGGGTGGCAAAGGGCATGAGCGTTAGCGAATGCTGCGCGCGAAGCGCGCCAACCACATTAAACTTTTTTTACTTGAGGGACTCCGGGAAGCGAGCGTAGCGAGCGCCCCCGGCTAGTCTAATATATATATTCTGTGATGTCACGTGATGACGCATTTTCCCTGCCAAAAACAATAGATTCGACCCGAAACAATAGGTCGAACGCCCGAAAACAATGGGCCGAAACGGCGAACCGTGTAATCACAAAGGCTTTTTGTATGTGGGTATATGGCAATGAAATTCACACTGAATGTTTAGTTTATTATTTTAACCAGGGTAATGGATTTTGTTTTTCGATTTTCTCCTGAAATTTTTAATTATTCCACTAATTATTCTGCTAATTGTGCTATCACGAAAAAACTACGGTTTACGGTGGCGAAACTTCCAAATTCGCGTTGCAAATTCCATTTTCGAGCACAGTATTCGCTGTTCATGTGACCTGTTTCGCCTTTTGCTGTAATTTGATTGGCTCTTTCGCGACTTCACGTGAACAGTCATGCAAATTTCGTTATCATGCAAATTTGCCCTCGGGTTGAACAGCAGGTACTTTTGGAGAAGACGCGTGTTTTTGTTTTCAACACAAAGGATAACTGGGCGCCTTTCAAAATGTTTTACGACTGAATTATGTTTGTAAAGCCTTGCTAATTGTTTGAGAGACCTCTGGAAAATTACAGGAGACAATTGAGAACACAGGTGATAGCTTTTTTTTGTTTTTTGAGTGAGATAGTTTTAGTTTTTGTACGACCGCCATTGTTGCTTCGGCATACTTTGACGCTTAGGCCTAATGTAAACAAAGTCAAAGTTTTAAAAACAAATCAGTCAATGTTTCTTCATAACAGATAGACAGGTGAGCGCAGCGAGCTAACCCATTGCACGTGGGGTTGAAAGAGGCATGAGCGAAGCGAATGCAGCGCACGAAGTGCGCCCTATCAGTCAATGTTTCTTGATAATAGATAGGCAGGCGAGCGCAGTGAGCTAACCCACATTGTAAGTGGGGTAGAAAGGGGCATGAGCGTTAGCGAATGCAGCGCACGAAGTGCGCCAACCATAGGCGAGCGCAGCGAGCTAACCTATTGTAAGTGGGGTAGAAAGGGGCATGAGCGTTAGCGAATGCAGCGCACAAAGTGCGCCAACCATAGGCGAGCGCAGCGAGCTAATCCATTGTAAGTGGGGTTGAAAGGGGCATGAGCGTGAGCAATGCCGCACGAATGCGCCAACCATAGCGAGGCAGCGGCTAACCTGTAAGTGGGGTGAAAAGGGTGGCGGAGGAATACAGCGCACGAAGTGCGCCAACCATAGGCGAGTGCAGCGAGCTAACCCATTGTAAGTGGGGTTGAAAAGGGCATGAGCGTGAGCGAATGCAGCGCACGAATCGAACATAATCAGCGATAAATGTAAGTGGGGTTAAAGATATGAGCGAATGCAGCGCACGAAGTGCGCCCTATCAGTCAATGTTTCTTGATAATAGATAGGCAGGCGAGCGCAGTGAGCTAACCCACATTGTAAGTGGGGTAGAAAGGGGCATGAGCGTTAGCGAATGCAGCGCACGAAGTGCGCCAACCATAGGCGAGCGCAGCGAGCTAACTTATTGTAAGTGGGGTAGAAAGGGGCATGAGCGTTAGCGAATGCAGCGCACAAAGTGCGCCAACCATAGGCGAGCGCAGCGAGCTAATCCATTGTAAGTGGGGTTGAAAGGGGCATGAGCGTGAGCGAATGCAGCGCACGAAGTGCGCCAACCATAGGCGAGTGCAGCGAGCTAACCCATGTAAGTGGGGTTGAAAAGGCATGAGTGTGAGCGAATGCAGCGCACGAAATGCGCCAACCATAGGCGAGTGCAGCGAGCTAACCCATTGTAAGTGGGGTTGAAAAGGGCATGAGCGTGAGCGAATGCAGCGCACGAAATGCGCCAACCATAGGCGAGCGCAGCGAGCTAACCCACTGTAGTGGGGTAGAAAGGGGCATGAGCATTAGCGAATGCAGAGCACGAAGTGCGCCAATCATAGGCAAGCACAGCGAGCTAACCCACTGTAGTGGGGTTGAAAGGGGCATGAGCGTAAGCGAATGCAGCGCACGAAGTGCGTCAACCATAGGCGAGCGCAGCGAGCTAACCCAATGTAGTGGGGTTGAAAGGGGCATGAGCGTGAGCGAATGCAGCGCACAAAGTGCGCCAACCATAGGCGAGCACAGCGAGCTAACCCACTGTAGTGGGGTAGAAAGGGGCATGAGCGTCAGCGAATGCAGCGCACGAAGTGCGCCAATCATAGGCAAGCACAGCGAGCTAACCCACTGTAGTGGGGTTGAAAGGGGCATGAGCGTAAGCGAATGCAGCGCACGAAGTGCGTCAACCATAGGCGAGCGCAGCGAGCAACCCTGTAGTGGGGGGGGAGGAGCGAATGCAGGCACGAGCGCAACCATAGGCGAGCGCAGCGAGCTAACCCATTGTAGTGGGGTTGAAAGGGGCATGAGCGTGAGCGAATGCAGCGCACAAAGTGCGCCAACCAGATTAAGCGTTTTTTACTTGACGGGCTGGGGCAACGAGCGAAGCGAGTGATGACCCCTAGTATATATATATATTTATCTACTATATATATATAATACCATTAAAATATATTATAGTGTAATATATATTGTATAATCGTATTCAAACTGCTAATATGATTCTTTGTGAAAGCAGCTTGATGGCAACCCAAATGGATTTGGTTTTGTGTTTGTCACTCTTTACTTCATAGGGAGTGATGTCCAAATGGGATTTGTAATGCCAAAAGCAAGCTGCCATGCCGGCCATGCTCTCTGCCCTGTCTTTCAAATTTGTATGCATCTATTGATAAATCTCGATTATTGTGTTCTTCTGGTGACTTGGTGATGCCTAAGATATTGATGCCTGTTTCAGCGAGCAATAATATCTTTACGTTTGATAGCTTATTCCTTGTCATGATCCCTTTCACATTGAGGTGACCAACTTTCAATGTGTTTTGTATGTTTGAAGGGGCAAGGTTAGATATGCCATGCAAACTTTCTTGATGATTTGAGTGGGATGATCGTCGTCAAAGCTGAGAATAACATCAAAGCGATGATCAGAAATTTTTGGGAAATAACGGTCCAATTGCAAACTGACAAAACCTGGTTAGTCATGGTACGAAACAGTTTACTTTTTGTTTTTATTTGTTTCGCACAATTGATGACAGTGAGTTTGAATGCTTTCTCACAATGTTCTACTATTTTGAATATGCCAAAGTATACTCGCACCAAACCTCCTCAATTTTAGTTGCAGACAAATCTGCCAGAAGATAGTTCCATGCTATAATCATGATCAGATGGCGCTGTTGGAGCCAGTGGCAAGGCCTCATTGCATTGGGTGCAATATACAGTATCAGAAATCTTTTTTACAATATAGCCTGCAATATAGTATAAAATCTGCTCAAGAAGGGATGTAACTTCAATTTGTTTAAACAACAAGGAAAGGTTTTCCTGATTGTCATCATTTACTTCAGACTGTACCATTTCATTGATTGGTGTGTGCTTTTTGCTGGACTTCAGTGAAAACAACGAGCCTTGGCAATCTGACTCAAATAAAACAACATTTGATTCGTGTGAAGCCATAATTGAATTCCTCATGAGAACCTGACACAGGGCTGTTGTTGAATTGCACATTCTTGAGGTTATTGTTGAATCCCCCTCAACTGTGAATGCAGGAAAAAAAGCTCAAAGTCATCCTGGGAAAATTTATATGTGAGGATGAATGAGAATCGGTTTACAATTCTGGTTAGGAGCTCCTCTACGATGAAAAGTAGAGACTTCGATGTCATCAAGAAACCAATGATGAATGTCTTGCGACATGAGTGAGCGAACAATTGGTTGTCAACCGTTACTCCAAGTAAATACTCATAAGCGTAATTATGACTAAATTATCAATTCTGATTGGTGATTTGTGTCCTTTCATTCTTGGAGATCGTGAATTGGAGGTACTTTATAATCAGACGGTAAAAAATGCTCACTGCAGATGTAAGAAAATCTACTTGGATTCCAATTACAATGTCCAACTGCCGAAATCGACGAGGTCTGCCTTTCCTTATTTACTGGAAATCTATCAAAGGATTGTCAATAAATCGCACAAGAAGTTGTAAAGAAACATGGAACTGCAGAACAACATTTACAATAAAAAAATATAAAGAAACATTGGTGACATCAACACACCAATCTGAGGACTTAGGTTTCTTGACAATCTGTCTATTTTAACATCCGAATGATATAGAAGAGAATAAGAGATTACCATTCTGGGAAACAAAGAAGTTGAAAATTGAATTTGAACTTGAACTTGAATTGTACGGCATATTGAAAAGCCGTACAATTCAAGGTCACTTGTGCGTTTTGCTGTCATTTTTTCTTTTAATTAAGGCAGCTTCAACATCATTTTGGAAGTGAGGTCTCTAGGTTTCCTAAAAACCTCATTGGCATGCGCCTAAATGGAAGAAAATTTGAGGCCACATTTGGCGCATTGAATTGCATTGCCACAAACACACAAACACAGAAACAAGATTTTTTCCCAACAAAGACTCGATTATTTTCTGCTGCACAGCCGCTTCACTTCGTTTTGCTACCCAGCAGCAACTACAACAACTCCTTGAATAAAGAAAGTTAGCAAAAAATATTTTAAAACTAAAATATATGAAAATAACACCCCTCTAAAAATGCTGGAATAAATAAATTTAAATAACAATAAATCAATACATTTAAAAGACACTTAATGAAGAAAATACTGCAAGTACATTTATGAAATTATACATATACCTATAAAAATGAGACGTACATCAATATCTGAAATACAAACAACCTGGACCAAATTGAAACGCTCACAGCAAATTCAAGCACTCACAGCAAATTCAAACGCTCACAGCAAATTCAAAGCTCACAGCAAATTTATGCGTCACAGCAAATTCAAGTGTCACAGCAAATTCAAATGCTCAAATGCAAATTCATTGGAATATGTGGATGGAACCGAGGCTGCACGTAGTGCTTTCCGACTTTTTTTAACTGGTTCCATAGATTTGGAGGTCAGAAATGTTTTCGACATGTTGTCACAAACAAGTTGTGTGCTTCTTGTTCGACTAACCAACCTTCTTTTAATTCCAAAGGGTCTGGAATTTGATTTTTCCCACAACAAGTTCATTTTGATATTCCAGTTTTATTTCTTGGTTAACCTCCTCCACAGTTTTCGTAAGGGGTAAGTTATTCTCGGCAGCAGCAAAAACCTTTGCAGCAAGCTCATTTTTCTTTTCAGTGACTTTCAGACCATTTAACTGTAAAAAGCTTTTTAATTCCTAAACATTCATAGATCAGATTGTTTTCTTCCTTGGGTTTTATGCGCATGCTCAGTGCTCAATCCTTGTTAAGAAATTTTGGGCACCTTAGAGTCACTGCTCTGTAATAATAGGCACCAAGAGCAGTAAATAAATTGATTTATATTTGATTTTAATGTATCGTTTTTATGTGGGTATTTTGTGCATGCTCATTGCTCAGTCCCTGTTAATAAATTTGCGTGGCTCCATATCTAGGACTATTCAGCTTGGTCAACTTAGTAATCCTGTGACGTTTCATGTTTTTATCATCAAAATGAACAATTCAGCACTTATTTGGACGATAACAGTTGCACTAATGCATTTGTGATGAAATATCTCATTCTGAGGCAGATGCTGTGAGTTGCGTTTTTGTGGTTTCTCATGCTCTAATGCCTTATCTGCCAATTTAAATGCATTTGTGGTGTTTGTTAGTGATATAAGGATGTGAGAAGGTATTTGAATTGCTGACTAGGGTACCTACAGTCAGCAATTCAAATACCTTCTGAGATGGAAATTTTCGCTCGCCTGTCAAGGGTTGTTGATTGTGTTGCATAGAGCATTTTTTAACAGTGTGACTACTGGGGAAAGTTCCCCAGTAGGCCCAATGCTTTCCCCAGTAGTTAGCACCAAAATCACAGAATTTCCCCAGTAGTTTGGGCCCTTTAATTTCTCACTTACCTACATATTTATTTGTTGAACATCAACTTCCAAATCAATTTTTTTCAATTTATAAACTAAACTGAAGATGTGAACCGTTTCCAAAATTGAAAGATGAAAAAAACCGCCTTTATGCAGACAAAAAGAGTTTCTCGCTTGGAGTGCACACTTTTTTATATATGGGACTTTCAGTTTTGTCCAAATTCTAATACTCAAAATTCCTTAATAGTTTCTTAATCGTAACCGTACATTTACTAACCAAAGAGAGCATAAACGCAAGAAAAGCATTGAAATTCAAACTATGCTTAAAGTTGTGGCTAAAAAACATGGCCAGAAACTTGAAGAAGGCAAAACATAAGTTTTATTAAGAAGTGTCTACTCCATTTGTTTAGCCATCATTGTAATTCGTGGTGATATATTTTGAAAAGATCTTTAGAGATGTTGTCTTCCTGTAGTTTACTTATAAAGGAGTTCTTTATAGAATGTATATAACTACGAAAATTCTTTAATTAAAACAGTGTGTTTTACAGCAGCATAGACCTGTGTGCTTCCTTTTGTTATTACACTTTTGGGCCCTTTTTGTAAATTTTCCCCAGTAGTTGAAATTTCTTAAGAAATGCTCGAGACCCTTTCCATGTTGATGCTTAGCATCAAATAGAGAAAGGGTCTCTGTGGTTCGGCAAAGTTGTGTCCCCTTGATGGATTGATTTATGCCTTGATGTAGAAGGCGTTTATGATGACATTGACTTTGATAGTGTTGACAGGGAAGATGGTTCTACATCATAGAGATAGGATATAAGATAACCTAAAGTGCTAACGGCCGATAGTCCCTCTGTATAGTGAGTGAAGCCAAATTTTCCAGCCACGCACCCTCCAACAAAATGGCGGACAAAACTACACAGCTGAAGCTGTTACATTTGGACTACAACATATAAGGATACTGTTCTAAACCTGAAAGAAATGTTCAAAATCTTTGCAATATCATCTTTATGTTTATTGTATTGAAGTTTCATGACTTGTTATATAATTTTATCACTATTTCGAAATTGTACCTTACTTTGCAGCAGCTAGGCTAGGCCTAGACATTTCTTGACTGGTATCTGAGTAGAAACAAAGTAAAGATGTTGTCAAGCGATTTCAGAATAGTAATTCTTGGAAATTAACACAAAGGTAGAATAATTAAAGCAAATTGATGATACTAATTCTTTAACAACTAATTCTTTAACTTCTTTAACATGCATGTTTTAAATTCTGCCAAACGTATCATATCCGAAGAAGGTGTGTGGAAAAAATTTATTCTTCTGTGTGTACATGAACTAGCATGGAAACTTGATCAATTTTTTCCATATCTTGAAAAGCAATGGCTTGAGCCAAATGAACATGGAACACAGGATAGAACATTCAACATCAGATGGTCATCCCACTTCTACAGCAGCCTACATTTGTATAACGAGGCAAAAAGGCAGGGGTGCAAAATATAAGTCACATTATTATAATTTAAACATTCCTATTTGTATATATGCGCTTTAATAGTTACCCGGTTTCGCAACAAGCATGTCCCATTTGCTTGATAGTTGACGCGAGAATACATGGCCTAGGCCCGCAAAATTCAGTCTTTCAGCGCGGCGTATTCCCGTTGTATGCTTCGGAAATTATCTTTAACTGCTCAATAATGGTTTATTAATAATCTTCCATGTCTGCGGCCAATAATTTTTTAAATTGATCAATTTTTACTTAAAGAATTGAAGAAACATACGGCGGCTAGTGGGAGGTACCACTGCGACACTACACTAGCACTACAGCGTTAGCCTCTTTTTAGAATTGACGTCTCGTTTTCAAAAACGAATGTGAAAGTGGCTTATTACAAACAGCGTGACAAAGCAGAAATCATAAACCCTCTCAAATTGTAGACAATGAACTTTTGATGATGCTTAAATTGCATTGTGGAACAGCATTCCCTTTATTGCTGATTGGAACTTGAGTACATCTGGACTGTTTGTCCATCCGTTTCGAGCTCACACACATGAAAAAAGTAATTGATCGTGATCATGGGAGAATCTGTAAATGAGCAAATAGCTCTGCCGATGTATATCTCTGCACAATATTTCTCTTGCAACAAAGCCAATGAACCCTGTTTTGCTTTGTGATTTTATTACTTGTGTACCAACAGGTGATTTTGCATGGAGTAATAGGTTGGCTGTGCTAATTAAGGCTTTTTCTTGTATGCAGAGAGAATACTCTTGTAATGGGGCTTTGTAACAATTAGTTCGCAGCGTCTGTTAGTTGAGGATGTCAAGTGCTAAACAGAACAGTTGCCTCAGAACCTTGAAAAGAAAAAGATTTCTTATATAAAAGGTATTCTATTCTAAATTGGAATTGGCTGTTATGGCTTGTTGTTATTATTTTATTATTACTATTGTTAATTAACCTTTAATTTTTTCCATTTTCAAGTCGTCACGTAAAACGTCACTTGCATTAGCAATAGATGCACTGAATTTTCTGTGTTGTACCATAAATAAATAAAACAGACAACCTTTTAAATTTGATAAGAACACAACACAATTCATTTTCTAGAAAATTGCTCAAAGTGTTTTTGGTTGTGCTCTTTAAACCTGGTTATAATGTTATTCTTAAACCCGGGCTGTTTGCACAAAAATCACAAGGGTCTTCAATAACCGACGGCTGTAGTGTCATAGTTCTGGCCGTGGCCTTTCAAGGGCAGGGCTAATGCACTAAGCGGCAGTTGGCCTGTATCATAGCCACCAGTGCTATGAAGTTCTCAGATGTCATAGCATCTTAGCATGGCCACTGTTCACGAAAAGGCATGAACTTTCATTTTGAATAATATAGTATAGCTTTTCTTTGAATGATCTCATATTACTGGGCATGGCCAACAAAAGTATATGTTCCTTTCCTCATCTCCGCAAATCCAAGAAAAATGCTGATAAACTGCTTCACTACAACAGTCTTTTAAACTAACAGAGGACATCGGCGTTTGTCTTTCTTAAAACGAAGACGCTGGTCATGATCCAATTTTCCTTGAGTTTGTAACAGACTAAAAGGTTTCGAAATACCCCAACGAACACTACCCGATGCAATATGATTCATGTTTAAACCTTTGAGATCCTTATTCTAAACATACACTCTGACTGACTGGCGCGAAAAGCAGATTAGACCAGTGCGATGAATTCTTGAGAATTCATAGCATGCTACGTCATTACTATGTAATGACGTAGCATGCTATGAATATAGTAGCTTCCTTAGTAATAATGACGTAGCATTACTACGTCATTATTACTAAGGAAGTATGTCGCTTGTGAGTGTTCTCATCAATTGTTTTCTTCCTCCTATGCTATGAGATTGAAGAAAGTCATAGCGTGCCAGCTTGGCTGTGATAACAGGTGCTGGCATTGTTAAGTATCCAGACGATGACATGGTGGTAAAATGCTTTGTCGAGTTATAAATGGAAACGAATAATTATCACATAATGAGATTAGTCTATAATGACAGGGTTATAAGCGAAAAGCCGGAATCATGGAAATTGGAAGGAGGTCTTTTCGCTTGTAAAGAACTACTAAATTTTTCATTTTCTTCAAATAAAAAGATTTCAGCTCTACAAAAAATTGCTATGAAACTCATAGCAGTCATAGCAGTCATAGCAGTATCCGCCGCCCATGCACATAAAGTACATTATATGCACATAAAGTACATTATCATTGGATAATTAACTCAGGTTTTATCATGTCTGAACATGGATTAAGAACATGAAAAAGGAATATGCATGTTAAAAATCAAACATACTTTTTTTTATTTCAACCTTTTTACTTCTTTCTGCTTTTCTTACATATTGTGATAACAAAAAAAGATTTAGAAATCCTGATAGTATGGGGCTTCTTGTGAGTTTTCAAGTGCAGGGTCTCTGTTGTGACTTGCATTAGCCATAGGTGTTGTTGTTGAGGACTCCCATTATAGTGCATTTGACCATGGTGTGGTGGAGATGGGTGTGGGTTTGAAATGGCAGTGGCTAACATTTGCATGCCTTGTACAATTCCATTTCCCAGGGAAGTCAAACAGGTTGTCATTTTTGATATTGCATCATCAAGTGTTTTGTTTGATTTTTCAAATGCTTCAAGCATGTCTTTTTTCATTGTCACATCATCCTTTTCTGTAGACATTAAAAATTGGTCTCTCTGAGCTTGGGACAGGCGTTCTTCCATATCCTTTCTGTTATTATCCACAAGCTTTGGTATACAGGAGACACGCATTTCTCCTTTTCCCTTGGTGGAAATGGGTGTTTCAGGTGTAGCCATTGATTCCTGATCAGCAGAATAATCACTATTGTCTACTGTAGAGGATTCTGTTGACAATAGATATAAAATTAATATATTACATGTATTTTTAAACCAGTGAGCTGAACTGTAGACATCACCAGCTTATCATAAGAACTGTTTTTTTTTGTATATATTGAAGTACCATCATTTTTCAAGGTTGGGTTTGGGTGGCTGTTATGGGTTTGATATCTACCTGCAGTGAGAAATGGCTATTGCTTACAATCAAAAAAACAATTATTCCTCATGAAGTATTTTCTATATATAGACACAATTTAGAAGCAATATATAGTAACTGCCACATTGAGAAGCTTCCTAATGATAAAATGTTTTCCTATCAACATTGAATGGCACTAAAAAGCAGGAACTGAATTTCTTGCAATCATTCAACACTCTGCTTTTGACTGTAGGCCTACATGTATTCCCCTAAGAAAGCTTTAATCAAAATAAAGTCTAAATTTCCAGACATGGAATCATAGTACCTTCAGAAATTTCAGTTTGACCTTCCTGTTCATCGCCACTGTTTAATGAAATTGTGTCTCCATCAATACCAAAAGATAATGAAGTGGTAGATGGCGATTCACCCCATATATCTGTCAGCAGGCCATAGTTGTCCTGCACAATTTTACCACTGCCGCTTCTTGTGGCTTTGTTCACGGCGATGTGATAGTCCTGTCTGACACTTTTTATTTTTTTCTTTGATTCTTTGATAGCCACTTCTTATCTTTGCTTTTTGGGCTTCTAACTCTTTCCGATATTCTTCGTACTCCCTGACATCCATGTCTTTAATACTAGGGATCATCACTCGCTTCGCTCGTTCGCCCCAGCCCGTCAAGTAAAAAAAGCTTAATCTGGTTGGCGCACTTCGTGCGCTGCATACGCTTACGCTGATGCCCCTTTCAACCCCATTTACAATGGGTTAGCTCGCTACGCTCGCCTGTCTATCTATTAACAAGAAACATTGACTGATAGGGGGCACTTCGAGCGCTGCATTCGCTTCGCTCATGCCTCTTTCAACCTCACGTACAATGGGTTAGCTCGCTGCGCTCGCCTGTCTATCTTTTATCAAGAAATATTGACTGATAGGGCGCACTTCGTGCGCTGCATTCGCATCGCTCATGCCTCTTTCAACCCCACGTACAATGGGATAACTCGCTGCACTCGCCTGTCTATCTATTATCAAGAAACATTGACTGATAGGGCGCACTTCGTGCGCTGCATTCGCTTCGCTCATGCCTCTTTCAACCCCACGTACAATGGGTTAGCTCGCTGCGCTCGCCTGTCTATCTATTATCAAGAAACATTGACTGGTAGGGCGCACTTCGTGCGCTGGATTCGCTTCGCTCATGCCTCTTTCAATTACACGTACAATGGGATAGCTCGCTGCGCTCGCCTGTGTATCTATTATCAAGAAACATTGACTGATAGGGCGCACTTCGTGCGCTGCATTCGCTTCGCTCATGCCTCTTTCAATTACACGTACAATGGGATAGCTCGCTGCGCTCGCCTGTGTATCTATTATCAAGAAACATTGACTGATAGGGCGCACTTCGCGCGCTGCATTCGCTTCGCTCATGCCTCTTTCAACCCCACGTACAATGGGTTAGCTCGCTGCGCTCGCCTGTCTATCTATTATCAAGAAACATTGACTGATAGGGCGCACTTCGTGTGTTGCATTCGCTTCGTCATGCCTCTTTCAACTCCATGTACAATTGATTAGCTCACTCCGCTCGCCTGTCTATCTTTTATCAAGAAACATTGACTGATAGGGCGCACTCCGTGTGCTGCATTCGCTTCGCTCATGCCTCTTTCAACTCCATGTACAATGGTTAGCTCGCTGCGCTCGCCTGTCTATCTTTATCAAGAAACATTGACTGATAGGGCGCACTTCGTGCGGTGCATTTGCTTCGCTCATGCCTCTGCCTACTCCTCTTGCAACAGTTTGGCTCGCTTTGCTCGCCTGATAACCCCTTATCATAATTTGTTTGTTAAAACTTTGGGCTTGATTACATTAGGCCTAAGCGTCGCAAGCATGCCGAAGCAACAATGTGGCGGCCGTACAAAAACTAAAACTATCTCACTCAAAAAACAAAACAAAGCTATCACCTGTGTTCTCAATTGTCTCCTGTAATTTTCCAGAGGTCTCTCAAACAATTAGCAAGGCTTTACAAACATAATTCAAGTCGTAAAACATTTTGAAAGGCGCCCAGTTATCCTTTGTGTTGAAAACAATAACACGCGTCTTCTCCAAAAGTACCTGCTGTTCAACCCAAGGGCTAATTTGCATGATAACGAAAAACGCGTGACTTTTCACATGAAGCCAGGAAAGAGCCAATCAAATTGCAGGAAAAGGCGAAACGGATCACGTGAAGAGCGAATACTCTTTTCGAAAATGGAGTTCGCGACGCGAATTTGAAAGTTTCGCCAGCGTAAACAGTCGTTTTTTCGTGATAGCACAATTAGTGGAGCAATTAATGGAATAACTCAAAAATTCTTTTAAAATAGGCTTGCAAAAATAGATAACTTTTGCCTACTCTGGAAGCGGAGCCTTTCCATGCAAGTGTCAACCTTTTGCGACCCCATTGAAAAAAGCCTTATTGATCACCGATTCGCCGTTTCGTCCCAGTGTTTTGAGGCGTTCGACCTATTGTTTCAGGTCGAATCTATTGTTTTAGGCAGAGTTTCGCCACCGTCACGTGACATCACAGAATAGTAATATTAGATCTTTGTTTGTTTCTGAGACACTTTCTCAGTCAAAATCTTCAGGGTAGTCAATGGCCATGCACAGATGTACTTCTTTATACAAGCTTGCTAGGTCAGCTTCAATGTCGATTGCGTTGTACTCGCACTGCGTTTTGAATTCTCTCACATACTTTAAAAGCACCTCCGCAGCTTCGGGTGACCAGGCAAACTTCCTGGGTTTTCTTGGAGGCACTGGATCGCTTGTAGGCTTAGGCCTAAATTTTCTTTTGGCGGTCTTCTGACTGTTGTTGGGAAGCTGGCTCGTTGAAGTCTTCGAGGAAATCACAGTGGCTGAGCCTTGGCCTTCATTTGGGACGTCCATAGACACATTGTAATCTTCTACCCTATTCTGTGTTTCTAAATTATCCTTTTCATTTTGATTTGCAATCGCTTCCAATTGGTATCTTATAGAAATACCAGGTGGAAAACGAATTGCATGTAGAAATTTTAAAATGTATACACGATAAGAATTGACATGAGAAAACCAGAGACAAATTCAGTTGACAATTGACAAATCCATGAAATAAATTAAAATAACGACATAACCAGTAAAATTCACGTAACGTTAAAATAACGAAATAACAACATAACGACATAACAACATAGTTACCCAGCGAAACGTTATGTGAATTAGTATCTTCTGAAATACTCTCCATGTCGATATGCTTGCGAATATACTTCGTTTTTGTAATTAAAGATTTGGTGCACCAACACGTCATTCACAGATCGAGATTGATAAAGATAGTCCTCCCCCTAGGGTCACCCTTCCTCGAGCGTTTACATGGCTTGAGTGAAAAAAAGTTGGCCCTCCTAGGAGGGTCACCCTACCTAGTTGATATGGTGACCCTACGCCTAGGGCGACCCTACCTAACATGTAAACACAACCACAAAAACAATAGAGGAGGGTGACCCTACCTCCATGTAAACAGTCTCTAAGTAGTATACTGATACTTACAATGTGTTTCTAAGTAATTTCAACATGTGCCAAATGTTGAATATTACATGTACTAAATAGCCACATGATGGGTGTGGGAACGCAGTGGCTAACAACTCGTACAAACAACCAGATCGGCATCGCAAACATCCAGCAGCCGCTTGGTTGACATATGTCCCATCCCATATTATGCTCATGGCAACAAATCCTGCATCTGCCATAACATTTAGAGATGTTCTAGTCAACTGAGCCAGGACACCAATCGGAACTTTATTGCAAAAGAAATAACTTATGATGGACTTCCATGTGACTCCAGTATTTCCCACAGCCGTGAAAACGAGTGCCTCCGATGCCAATTCTTCTTTATCTTCGATGGAAACATTGCAACCATAATTGACTCGAAGTTGAAGGATACACAAGAAAAGATTTAATTATTGTAATTTCTCCGCTTTATCTTAAAGAAGAACTTGCATTACACATATATGATCCATCAAAAAAAGAAAAGTCTATAGATTCTCTCCTGATAGGGATGTATCATAGAAAGACTCCAGAAAGACAAAAGAGGAGAGTTCTTTCTGACATGTCCAGCCCATCTGGATCATGTAAAGTGGTTGTCACAACAACATTTCTGATCATGGAGGCTGACCTACCTCAACTGAGGTGTGTTATACATTTCTGCTCATCGTCATCTTAATTTGCTTCCTTTTAAGTCAAGTCGCGACACTATTATATGACATAAATTGATGGTCATTTAGTCTACTTTTAGAGCATGGTAGTCAATTCATAATGGTAGTGGATAATATGGGTTTAAAGTGATATCTATTCTTCAGAGCTGATCCTAGCCATTTTAATGGCCATTTGCCAGTGTATTCAAAAAGTCAACAAAAGCTAAGACTGCAAATTAGGGCAGCTGGTTTTATTCATTTGCGGTGTGTGAGGTGAATGTCCAGCCTCCATTTGGATAACACAGTATTACATCATTTTTGTAGCATAGGAGCCTATGATCTAACACCGACCCTTTGTCAATGGTACTGTAAAATTTCCTGAAGTAAAACATGATTGCTGCTCATTTTGTCACATGACGTGTGAATGTGGCTCTGCTGAAACCAAATGTGAAGTACTTGAATCGGAGAAACTTTCTCGAGATAAACTTTCGCGAATTTCGCAAATTTTGGCCATTTTCACAAACGTTTGAGGCACAGATTTTTCCAAAATTGCAATTAGCGACAGTGTATCTCTCACGAAACTCACATTCGCGAAAAATTAACCAGTGATATCTGTAAAACCTGTTCCAATGTACAGAAATATGTAAAATGTTGTGGCTATTAATATTATAGGCGCATATGTAAATATGTAATAAAATATTAATTGTATTGGCTTTGTTATTCAAAATGCACCTGTGTTGAAACTTCAATGGGTTGCTGAGATAAATTCTATCATCAATGATATATTTGAAGATATATCACCTCCACAAATCTTAAAAGCTAAAGAAATAATAGCTGATTCTAGTAACACAAGCAGCCATGAAAATTTGGAACTTGAACTTGACTGGCTTCTTCAAAATCATTCAGATGAAGAGTTGGAAAGTTTTTCTTCTCATGATAGTCTTCATGGTTGTTTTAATGAATTGGAAGTATTGAGGTTCACTTAAATATTATTTTTTTAACAGGAGTATATACAACTTTGACACTGGGTTATCGTTTCTAAATTACATGCCCCAAGACCAGGTCAGTTTGATAATTGGTCAGTTAAGCCTAGTGCACATGGCAGATTTTTGTGGCTGCCGACCAAAATTTTTGTCATTGGCGACAAAAGTCTGCTGTGTGCGGGACGCAAATATCAAAGATTTTTGTCGCTGATAGCAATCCTTGATATCAAACATGTTTGATATTTGTCTTCGTCGTTGGCAACAAAAGACAAAAATCGTGATGTGCGCGGGGGTTGCACAGATAATATTCTTAGTGGGACATCAAAATGCATCAACTTCCTTTGTTAATTTCATGGTTTTCAATTTCAGTGTGAAGTGCATTTCCATATGATGATTGCTCTTGAATAAGCATGTTGTGCAAACAACTTATTGCTAACACAACCTTTTCGGCCTTTTTTGGCTCCAATGCAATTTTGGTCAGCAAAACTCTAAACCTGTTTGCTAGAATGCCAAATGCATTTTCAACAACTCGTCTAGCACTTGAAAGTCTGTAATTGGAAATCTGTTGCTCATGTACAGGTTGCCTGAAGGGAAAGGGTTTCATGATGTCATTTCTCAGTGGAAAGGCATCATCACCTATGACATGGTAATGGCATTTCAAGCATGAATCCCCAAGCTCCTCTGATATGGGAAAGCCAATTGATTTGTCATCCATCTTTCCCTTCAGAGGTGATGATTCAAAGATGTGAGCATCACCATTTCTACCACTTGCACCAGCATCAAGAAATAAAAAATTGACTATCAAAGCCGGCGGACACGTTAAGCAATCTGTTCTAATTAAAGTTGATGAAATTGTGAAAGATCAGGATCAGCCGGCGGACACGCTAAGCAATTGGTTCTAATTAAATTTGCTTAATTTGCAATAAGATCAGTGGTAGGACACGCAAAGAAAAAGAATTTTGTTTGAAACAATTGAAGTGGCCATAGTTGCAAGCATTCCCCAACCATATTATACATGGAATTCCCCAGTCCCCATTTCCATTCGAAGGTTGTTCCAGGTCCATGATGACTTAAATTGACTTGATTGAAAACCTCATAGTTGGCAGCATTCCTCGACCACATGGTCCATAGGAGTCCCGAGTTCTGATCTTGATTCCAAAGTTGTTCCAGGTCCATGTTTTCTATGATGATTTAACTTGAAATCATTCAAATCTTCAAAGTTGCATCCATTCCCCACAGCATGGCCCATGGAATCCCCTTATCCCAACTTCCATTCCAAGGTTGTTCTAGGTCCATGTTTTCTCCCCTGCTTTAATTTGAAATGATTCTGATCCTCATATTTCCATCCTTTCCCCCAGGGAAGACTCGGTGTCTGATTCCGTTCCAGGGTTGTTCCAGGTCTATTTTTTCCGCGATGCAAATGTTCGCGCACTTCTAAGCGTGCGAGAAACGTCTCGATTTAAAGAAAACAGATAGAAGCGCTGCCATTGAATAGTACATCAGAAAACATAATTGGATCCTTTTAATTCGAGATTTCGATTAGAGAATATACAATACTAGGGGTCATCACTCGCTTCGCTCGTTCGCCCCAGCCCGTCAAGTAAAAATAGCTTAATCTGGTTGGTGCGCTTCGCGCGCTCCATTCGCTCCCGCTCATGCCCATACATACATACATACATGCATACCTACATATATACATACATACATACATACATGATCCGGGTTTGGTCGCTTCGCTCCCTCCCCGGAGCCCGTCAAGTAAACAATGCTTAATCTGGTTGGCGAGCTCCGCGCGCTGCATTCGCTCCCGCTCATGCCCATACATACATACATACATACATACCTACATTCATACATACAAACATAACTACATACATACATACATACATACAAACATGAGCCGGGTTCGGTCGCTTCGCTTCCTCCCCAGAGCCCGTCAAGTAAACAATGCTTAATCTGGTTGGCGCGCTTTGCGCGCTGCATTTGCTGCCGTTCATGCCCATACATACATACATACATACATACATACATACATACATATTACATACATACCCTACAATACATACCCTACATACATACCCTACAATACATACCCTACAATACATACCCTACAATACATACCCTACAATACATACCCTACTATACATACCCTACTATACATACCCTACCATACATACCCTACTATACATACCCTACTATGCATACCCTACTATAAATACCCTACTATAAATACCCTACTATACATACCTTACTATACATACTACGACGTAACATTTCTAAAGAAAGTAATGGTGGGAGGTCGAATCTCCCCCCCTAGCAAGCGACCGCCCTGCACCTACGCTGCTCCCTGAAAGCCGTTCCTGAAAGTTGATAATTTCAGTGTGAAGTTTGAAAAAAAATAGTTACTTTCAAAAACCTAATCCATCCTGGAAAATTTAAACTCAATCTGTAATAAAAAATATATCAAACTGGAGCTAAGGAAACAGCAAACACGTTGCAAATAGTCTCACCTCTTAACTAAATAATACTGAATTCTTAGAGACCATTTAGTGGAGGTGGTTTGAATGAAATTTCGGAGCCGTGCAAAAAGCAAAACCTCTGAACACACTTTAGCAAGTAAGAATAGTATTTACCGTGGCAAATAGTGACCCAGTTGAACTGAAAAAACACCAACATGAAGGTAATATGTTGGGGAACAATTATTGAAAGTGTTGGGGTAAAAAATTATCAATTGTGGCAGGCTAAAATTGAATTTTCGCAAATGCAAAAACAATGTGTGTTGCGTGAAAAATTGCTCCTTCCCGAGTGAAAAGCAACTTTGTTGGAAATCGTAAACAAACAACAATAAAACAAAAAAAACAACACATTATTTTAGTTGTGTTATCAGACAACAGTTGTCAAAAATTTAAATGGTGAAAATCGTGCAAATAGGGCTGGAAAAATTCAACACTTTAACCATGGCCTAAGCGTTGTAAGCATGCCGAAGCAACAATGGCGGTCGCCTGTTGGCCTGTTACAAAACCTACAACTATTTCATTCAAAAAACAAAACAAAGCTATCACCTGTGTTCTCTATTGTTTCCTGCAACTCTCCAGGGGTCTTTCAAACAATTAAGAGCTCTTTACAAAGATAATTCAGCTGGTAAAACACTTTGAAAGGCGTCCACGTCACTTTTTGTGTACAAAACAAAAACAGGCGTCTTCTCCAAAAGTACCTGCTGCCTGCCGAGGGCAAATTTGCATGATAGCGAAAAACGCGTCACTGTTCACGTGAAGTTGCGAAAGAGCCAATCAAATTGCAGGAAAAGGCAAAACTGTTTTCGAAAATGGAGTTCAGAACGTGAATTTGGAAGTTTCGCGAGCGTAAACCGTAGTTTTTTCGTGATAGCACAATTAGTAGAATAATTAATGGAATAACTCAAAAATTCTTTTAAAATAGGCTTCCAAAAATAGATAACTTTTGCCTACTCTAGAAACGGAGCCTTTCCATGCAAGTGTCAGCCTTGTGCCATCCCATTCAAAAAAGCCTTATTGATCACCGATTCGCCGTTTCGGCCCATTGTTTTGAGGCGTTCGACCTATTGTTTCGGGTCGAATCTATTGTTTTAGGCAGAGTTTCGCCACCGTCAAGTGACTCCGTAGAATATATATATTAGATGAAAAATACAGATCAAATTCGTAAAAACGTATTTACCACCACACGAATTTCATGAAAGCAATAGAAAAGCGCATTGTGAAAATTTTAGAGGGGTCCCAAAGTTAGATGCATCTAAACACACAGTCTAAAATCATGATATATACAAAAGGGTTTTAAATTCAGCAAATCATGAAAGTTTTTAAGTGATTCACTCACATATTTCACAGACCACATACACAACTTTGGCGTTTTGAATTGCAACTGAATGGTGGGCACGTTTCCAGTTTAGAATCCATATGAAGTTCAAAAATTTGTTTCCAGCTTGAGCGAAGTTTATGTTATCCAGAACGAAAATGAGGTTAAATGTGATTGAAATCCACTACTTTAGCCTTCGGTTGGTCAGTCGTGAGCAGCAATTCTGTGCATGACAAGGAGAAAACGTTTCAGGGGATTTGCATGCTTCTCGGCACGGCCTGTTTCAATGCAATATGAAAATAGCTGTTTTCGAGACTGGCGAGTTAGAGTTTCACAACCAAATCTGCAAAAATCAAATTAGAATTTTAGTATTGATCGATCAGAGCTCTTTCAAACAAACCTGAGTCAATTTATAGAGAAGTGAAATTTTGAAAATTTATTGCACGGCTGGATGAATTTGAAAAGCGAGTTCTTGATCAGGGAATCTGAGGTGAATAAATCAATACAACAACAACTGAGGGGAAAAATATAGAAGAAAACGTAGCCACTTACTGGTGGAGTTCTTGGCGAAAGAGTTCTGAAGAGCAAGATTCAAGTAGAATTCCAGTTGATTGCAAGGAAGGGCAGAATAGCTTTTAGACAACTGCATGTGCTTTGAATGGCTTCGTTTCAGTGAAATCACGAAATTGCTATTTCTGAAATTCGTTCTTCAGATCTTTCCATCCAGACCTGTTATTATAAAGACAGAAATCGATAATTCATCGTTTTAGTATTGCACAATTTAGTACGGAAAAGATTTGTAAAGCAAAGAATTATTTAGAATTTGAGATCGCCTAGAAATTTCTAAAAACCATGGATGAGAATAAATCAAAAACAAAATAAGAAGGATACAGAGAAGTTTAGTAGAGGCAAATAGAAACAACTTAGCCACTTACCAGTCAAATCCCGAGAATCTTTTAGTTGGAAATCTCAAGTAAAACGGCAGCAAAAATAAAACACAGCCATCCAGGCAAAAGAATTCATTCGGATTGCGTCCATGTCCCAAATTCGAAAATGAAAAATATGAGATTGAATGCATGCTCGCTCAAGGAAGGAAGCAACTTCCTCGTCAATCAAGGGCCACAGTAACAAAAGACGCTGTGGGATTAGTGTCAAACGCAACAGGGATTCATTGTTTCGAAAATGGTAAACAACACACAATCAATCTTTCCAGAATCAAGACGTGACTTCAAATGCCTTTAGCCAGGGGGTCGCTGAGCACAACAGGTTTTGTTAGACTCAATGCTTTAGTACGCATCGAAGCTCAGGACATCTGCCCCTTGCACGCCAAACAAAAGCTTTGGCACGGCATGATCTGACAAAGTGCACAAAGCAAACATCAAACGAAAACATCTCGAAATCTTGAAAAATACAGGGAAATTTTAGCAGAAAAAGAGCATGTACACTAAAGTCAGTGTTTTCTGCAATTTCAGCTATTTGCAATTGCTGTCGATTCCTTAAATCAATTATTCCATTTGTCCACAGATGTTCCAGGCACATATTTCCCTCAGTTCGTAATGGATGCCTGTTCCACCCGGCAGTAAAACTTTTGATGACGTTGTTAATTCTGGGTAAAAACACCATGTGCAAAATATACATGTGTCGTTCATCAAATTCATATAATTCTGCAACAATTTACAATTTAAATACTGATACTTTTTATGATATATAAGCTACTTGTTAATTTACATAAAGGTTAAACAAGAAAGTTGCTCAGGACGCTGAAAGAACCGAAACAGTTTTCGAGCTCAGCGCCCTATTTAGAGCATATACTTGAGTGAGTTATTACATTACGCATACATAATACAAAAACAGCAAAGCTACAATATAAAGTGCAGTCATAAATTTTTAGTTATATATTTTAATTCAGAATTTGAAAAAAAAGAATTTTCTAGAAAGAAAGGAAATTTAAATGAAAAGTTAATATAATATAATATAAAAAGGAAAATAAGAGGGGAATAAAATGGGAAAGGGGAGGCATGGGTGAAACGCTTGTTTTTCATTTCAAGAAGTTTCATCATTTTTATGTAATAACAATTTTTTGAAATATTTGCAAAACAGGTTTTTGCTTTTTTGTTCTCTTATTTGAAGGGGTATATTATTCCAAATTTTTATACCATTATATGTAAAGAATTGCTTTTTGTAGTTCGTTCGAATTATAGGGAAAGAAAGTTGTTTATTTGCAGATTGGGGTGTTTGATAGCCATGACGAGAGGATGTTGTTTCAAAAAAATCGTCAAAAATTGGACTTTGATTACCATTGTTAATCTCATATATTAGTTTCGAACATTCAAGATTGAAACTTTCTTCAAAATCTAAAATGCCTAATTTGGTAAAAAGTGGTTTAGCGCTGGCTGTATACTGTTCGAAATTAATTATTCTTAAAGCTTTGTTTAAATTTCTTTGGACGGATTTGGTAACTGTTGCAGTTGCACAGCCCCAGTTGATAATTCCATAATTGACATGGAGAGCAATGAATATAAAATAAAGATTACGTAGAATATGGGCTGGAACGAAATGCCTAATTTTTGCCAGTATTCCAATTCCTTTTGATATCTTCATGTTAACATGATTAATATGATTTTTCCAATTGATTTACCATTTATTGATAGATTTACTCGAGGAGATAAATTTTGCTGGGGAGATGAGATTAATAGGAAGTTTGATTTTTCAACATTTAAAGTTAATTTATTTACCGTAAGCCAGTCCGATACTTTAATTAATTCTTGATTAACTGTGCTTTCCAAATTTCTTAAATTTTGATCTGAGAAAAAGATACTAGTATCATCAGCAAATAGATGAAATTTCAGCAACTTAGAGACTACAGGCATATCATTTATATAAAGAAGAAATAGAAGAGGTCCGAGAACACTGCCTTGTGGTACTCCACTACTTATTTTGTTTGAGTTAGATAATTGACCATTTATGGAAACTTTTTGCGTTCTATCAGTTAACTAGGATTTAAACCAGTAAGGGCACTACCTCTTATGCCGTAGTGTTCAAGTTTTGGCAGTAATATGCTATGATCTACAGTATCAAAAGCTGTCGCTAAGTCCAAAAAAATACAGCAGGAAATTTGTTTGTGTTCAATAGCATTTATGAGTTGGTTATACAAATCTAGAATCGCAAGGGAAGTGGATTTATTTTTTTGAAAACCAAATTGATGCTCAAAGATAATATTTTGTTTTTCAAGAAAACATGTTGGCCTGGTATGCATTAATTTTTCAAATATCTTATTAAAAATGGGCAGCAGTGATATTGGGCGATAGTTACTTAATTCTTCAGTCGATTTTGCTTTATGAATTGGTACTACTTTAGCAAATTTTAACATTTTTGGGTAAAAACCAGATTCAAAGGATTCATTAATAAGTTTAGTGAGGGGGATAGTTAATGCATCACTTACGCATTTGACTAATTTCACAGGGATGTCGTAGGCATCTGGAGATTTTCCTTCATTTAGGTTAAGCAGCTGTCTATTTACAACAGATGACCAATTTGATTTCGGAAAGTCTCATACTGATCAGCGAGAAAACTTTGAGATTTTTCAATTTCCTTCAGTTTTACGTCAATTGCAGATAAGCGAGGTGATACGAGCAGCTCAATTTCTTCTTTGATGGTAGCTTTAAATGATTTGTTCAAACGAGATTCCAAATCAGCAACTGACTTTGAGAATAGTTCCTCAAATTCCTTCTTATTCATAATGGTTTTCGAAATTTAAAATGTTATGCCATGCCATATAAAGTATAAAATGGGTTAAAGAAAAAAAAAACAAAATAAAATAAAAATCGATTTAATCCTTTTATCTTTCCGCCAATAAAAATACGTCCGCACTTGACGCAAGCAAGCGGAGAAGGACATCATCATCAATGTCCAGGACACCTGCAAAAAAGGGTTTCTCATATTACATTAAAATTACATCAATTCACTTGCAATCTTGCAATCAATACCTGAATTAATTTTTTTACATCGTGTAATTCGGGTTCCTTCTTGCCTAATTCGAAAAAGGAGATTTGAAAAATACCTTCAGCTTCCATTCCTTGGAATGTGTAGTAAAATATATGGCAGACGTACATCCAGACATCCCTCCACAAACGTTCAATCCTCTGGTTTCTTGTAGAGGTACCGGACAGATAGCTGTTACGGTTTAGGCCACAAAATGATTCCATTTCCTGCCAGACAAGTACATTTTCACCTCCTTTATCAGTTCTTACTGGTGAAGGAACTCCATGTTTAGCAGTAACCATCCTAAAAAGGTCCAGAACTATCTCTTTCCTATTATTTGTGGCACACCTTAAGAAAACAATCATCCTGAAATAACCATCTATCGCACCATGGATTACAAATCCCCAGGTTATGAAGCTATGGTGGCCATCAAGATGCCATAAACTGTTGGGCCCTGGAACACTGTACTTTCTCCGCTTCACCAGACATGCCCACCGTATTCTTGAACCAGCAGGATCGATTCTTGTAAGTGCAGATTTGATTCTCCATTGCTGCACTCTCAACCCGTGAGATATCAGATGCCCCTTCACCAATGGCCTTCCAACATAGGAACCATGCACTTGTCGGAAGTTTAGTATAAGCTGGTCAAGATCCTCATCTGAAATTGGGCTGTACCCAGTAATTTCTTTTATGCCAAGCTCTTCAACACGCCTTTTGATTATCCATCTCGATACAAGAAGCATTGATGCTATCTCGTTCCATGTGTAGCCAAGGTGGCGAAATGATATCAATGTTTCTTCTTGTATGGTATGTTTTGGTCTACCAACACTACCACTTTGTTCCTTTCTTGGGCAAAGCTGGTAGATAGCCAGTGTTGGTGAATTTCTACTTGTCGCACTAACTAAACCTCTATTGATAAGTTGTGCAAAACTTTGAAATTGTAAAAGCACTTGCTGCAGGTCCCTCTTGGCATTGTTTACCGTGAAAATCACTTGATGCAAACTTTCTATTGCTGTATTTATGCGTTCTAGGAGGATTTCTTGCTCCTCAGTTGACGAGGAACGATTTTCTGTCTTGAGTAAGAATGCACAACTGCTCAAAATATTCTTGCCAGCCAACTCTAGCATCAGCTTGCGCAGACATCGTAAATCCTGCGTTTTCTAACCTGAGCTTGCTTTGGATGCATCTTCCTCAGCCATCTTGGCGGAGAAAAGGCACCAAAAATCAACTGCTAAGGGGATTCCTTTCATCCGGGAACTTTTTCCTCTAAGAGGATCCGGGAACTATTTGTTGAATGTGAATTATGTCCTTGAATATGAATGGTGTTGTTGAATGTAAATGGTTTTGTTGAATGTGAATGCAAGCCTTGAACATGAATTATAGTTTTAAATGTGAATGATACCCTTGAATGTGCATCAATATTTTCGCTGAATATAAATAAAAACCTTGCATGTGAATTGTTTCGTTGACTATGAATTATATTCGATGTTGAATGTGAATGAATATTCCCCTTGAATGAGTGATTTCCGTTGAATTTGCATTGATTTTCATGGTTGAATTTTGCTACCAATGACCAACCATATTTTAATACATTGTAGGATTTAAACTATTGCTCTAAATTGGAAGAATTTTGAAATATTAGAAGGAAATTTAGGGAAATAACGCAAAGATTGTAAAGAAATTTCATTTTTAAGTGGGAGCAATGCCTTTGTTATATTGACCATGAAACTTTTATATTTTCATTGCGTTATTTGCACGACTTGTTGTTTTCTTTCTTTAACATAGGACAGAATGTTACATCTTCTGACAATGAGAAACATAAATAGATACGTATTATTCCATGGATGTTATTCTTTGATTTTAAATAGTATTTTCCATAATAACTGGCCAGACAATATTTGCAAAACATGCGGAGAGAATTCAAGGCCTAGATTTTATTTATACATAGATGGCAGAATTTATTCTCTAAAGCCTGGTACTCACTTGAGGTTTATCACATTAACAATAATGATAACCATTAGGTTGTATTCGTGATAAAACCAAATGAGTACATAGTTTGTAATCATGTTATGTCCGATTTTCGTGATCAAAGAGGCCCAAATACCGCTAATTGAAAATTGATATTGCTATTTTTGGTGGTAATCGTGATCCGTCTTTTGTTCTGTGGAATGCCAAAGATTTATGAAGGAAAAGGAGTGTAGGGACATAGGATGTTACAGATAGGTTTGCCAAGAAATGTAATATTAATGTGAAGATTTTAGTTAAATAACATTTTCACTGCTTCGAGCATTTAAGAATTAGATTTACAATTTTCAAACTATCTTGTGTGCTGTATTTTACGATGAAATTGACATGGAAAACTTATAAGTTGACGAGAAACTGGCCGAAGCTGTTAGAAATTATTTATGCCTTTATGACAAAATTAGAACAGACTACAAGGACAAAAATATTAGAAGCATTGCTTGGAACAAAGTGGCAGATGGGGCAGCTATTGAAAGCAGTGATATTATTGTATTTTTCTTTCAGTTTTAGTTGCTTGTTGCTCGATTATTTCTATTTCTTTATTTCGAAAATAATGAGCCATAACTCTGGTTCTATTTTTAGGAGAACGAGCAACGCAACTTTTCGATAACACGAAGAAAATATTCAGTAAACAACATAATTACCTGAAAAAGGCAGAACGATCTAGGACCTCCAGTGATGGTGTGGAGAAAGCCAGAGAAAAGGTAAATGAGTCCAGATTCTTAATGTGGTTGGTGCCATACATTAAGCTAAGAGCTACAGAAACCGATTTGCCAGAAAAGCGAAATGAAATTGCTACAGCGGGTCCTACAATTACTGAAATTGATTCGGTCATTGGGGTGATATTGAGGATGGTGATTTAAGCAGAGACCAAGAGGTTTTTGAAAAACAAAAAGATTGATATTGAGGTTTTGAAAAACAAAAACAAAGGAGACACCAACAAATCCAAAAGAAAGAGTCCAAGACTGGGATATATCTGAGGTGACAAAGAAGCAGAAGTTTTGAAAAACAAACAAGACTTGGGTAAAGAAGAATTGCGTGTCCTGAAGTTGATGCAAAAAGCATTCAAAGAAGGAACGCAAGAGGATTCTAAGAAAGATGACATTGATCTCTTTGGGTTGCTTGTTTCGGCTGATTTAAAAAAACCGAATTCCCAAGAGCAGCTCATAGCAAAGCGCTAAATTCAGAATGTTCTCTTCAACCTACAGATGCAGCAAGATGCAACTTTTGCACATTTCCAGCATCAACCTTCTTTTTTATTTCCTCAACCTGCTCTATCTCAATCTGCATCTCCCGCTAGCCATTCTGCCTCTCCTTTTAATAACTCTGCATCTTCCTTTAAAGTGCTAATGCAACAAAATTTGAAATATCGATTTTTTTATGTTAAATGAAGCTAAAGATGTACTGATCAGTTTGATGCAATTTTGACGTGCATCTGACAAGTATAGGTTACTTTAATTTCACCTTGAATCAGGCTACCTTTTGCAAAAAATATCGCAACGCTGTGACGTCACGGTGGTTACCAAAAATATTTTTCCAAATGGAAGTCAATGGCTTTTTTCGAATGTCCTCTGGCTTTTTCCAATAGCTCCACTCAGGGTGGGATTATTTTAGCTCCGGCTGATCCACTATAAGGGTAAATCTTTTAGCTGTCGTTCTGAAAACAATTTGTGTCATTTTGTTCAAAATTAGAGACACAATTTCAGTTTGAAAATGGGTACCTTAACTTAAAATTACAGACATTGAAGTATTTTTAGAAACTTCGGAAATTAAAATTTCTTCGATATCACCCCAAAAAGCTCAAATCTTCTGACATTTGTTTTGGTCGGCTCAGGCCTAACCACTCATGGCGAAGAGTGCTTAGGCCCGAGTAAAGAAGCTGAGAGTCACATGAGTTGGGTTTGTTTACTGACTCTATTGCAGGAATAGCGTTTAATTTAAGCTTTAATCTCTTCTTTAAAACCTTTCCCAATATCTTTCTTTCCTTCAAAGCAAAAATGAGAGCTATAATGAACAAAATCCTGCTATCCTCCTTGGTGGGTGCGAATCATGTGCGTCTCCTGAAAAATACCTTGAAAAATACCGCTTCGCTCATGCCTCTTTCAACTCCACGTACAATGGGTTAGCTCGCTGCGCTCGCCTGTCTATCTATTATCAAGAAATATTGACTGATAGGTGAAGCTGGGTTAGCTCGCTGCGCTCGCCTGTCTATCTATTATCAAGAAACATTGACAGACACAACGCTTGACGACATCACAGTGATGTTCTGTTTTCGCATGAAGAAGGTCAAAATTGCCTACTTTAAAGGTTAATAGAGAAAAAAGTATTACTAGATTCAAAAAGCCTGAAGCAAGTTCCAAAGAAGGTTGAGTGGTTTATTTTATTTTAGATTTTCTAAAGTGGGAAGAAGTAAATATGTCTGTAAAAATACTCTAACTTTTTTCATGGTTTATATAGTCAGGAGGGGTTTATCAGCAATGAAGTGAATTTATTTTGTGTTGTGGTACTGAGTGGAAGGGCCTGATGCATCTCCTCGTCGATGTTCAATCACAGTGAAGATAAGGCTCAATGAAGTAGTTATATAAATAGTAATTTCACATGGCATGCGCAATTGCACATTCTCCATATTTGACACTTGGCGCTAGATTTTACAGTTTGACAAAGTGACAATAATTGTCCTAAAAATCCCGATTTCCCTGAGTTGTGTGCCGAAATTCAGGTACGGAGAAAGTACTACAGTAAGTCCCCGCATATAAGAAACTCAAATTTTCAAATGAGGCTGTCTGGTTTCTTATATGTGAGAAAATATTTTGAAATGAGGCTGGCTGATTTCTTATATGTCCTGAAATGGCTGGTTTAAAACAATTGGTTTTCAAAATGACCTACCAATGTCCATGTTATCTGACCTATTATCTGTAAAACAATTAGCAACATGTAAAGTCATGGTGCACATGACACTAATGATGAACCATGAAGAACTGACGATGTAATTTTACTGGACATGTAATTTTTGCTTATAACAAGAATCATTTTGAAACTTATCTAATGATATGCTAAGATTCTACTATATTTTACACTAATAATGTCTAAGTCTGCAAGCATGAAACTGGTAGTTGTGTTTAAGTTCTACCATACTAATCTCCAGCCTGTCTTCAACAATCTAACATAATACTTTATGATTTAGCATAACATAGTAGATACATAATGACGAAATCATATACGTCATTGCAAATTATTATTTTTCTATAAATGTAGTTGCCTGTGTGAAACATTAAACAACGTTCATTTGTGTAATTGTTTGTGGGTACTAAAATAAAAAATGAGTATATGTTATGTTGAGGAATTTGTTTTCTGAAGTATGGAGCAAATCTATGGATCGTTCTTTCCTTCAGGAAGTCTGTTCTATTGAAGTAAAGGCTGTGAAATTCTGCATAGAAGTCTCTATTGTGTGGGTGTAAATCAGGTATAATTATTTCCTGAAAACAAACCAACCAATAAATACATACTGCCAAAACTTTCATTCTTGAACAAAATTAGGACTGATCCTGATGTAGAAAGTTAAGGAAAAATGGCTACATTTAATGATCTAGGTAAGGCAACAAAACGAGGATGTGGAGCTTGTGCAGCTTGTAGCAAACAGTATGCAAATGCACACAAACCACAATGCTGCAGCTGTGGGCACTTCTTAGCTGGCAAATTTAAAGGTTCTCCTTTAAAGGTTCTCCTCCAGAAAAAAGTAAACTTGGCTCCTTTGAATGTAACAATATTTCAAGCCAACTCTTCTGGTATAAGCACACAGCTTTGTTCTGTGAGAACAACAAACAAGGACAACCGAACATTTGTACTAGAAAGCTTAAACCGAAGAGAGCGAATATGCTACAATCAAGGGTGCAGAAATGTGAGAAGCAGCTACGTAAACAGTCAGAAAAGTGACCAGTCTACCTGTAAACATTTGGATGCAGCTGCAGTGGATCCAGTTTACAAAATAGGACAATTTTTGGAGAATAAAATTGAGAATTGCATTCCTGATAAAGGAATGAGCACCAGAATGAAGGCAATTCAAAAACAGTTCGGAGACCTTCAAACTGTGGTGAAAATTTCGGAAAAAGACTATGTCACCAAAGGAACAGTTTCTTCAAGTGATCCACTTGGATATGTACACGTGACAGTGGATGAGGAATGCAAATTTGCTCGCTTTGCTACGATGGCCCATAAGTGACATGCAGCATTTAATGCATTTGCCGCATACAACTTCAGAGTTGCTGGATACAAATCAGAGTTGCTGGATACAAATCAGAGTTGCTGTATACAACTTCAGAGCTGCTGTATACAACTTCAGAGCTGCTGCATACAAATTCAAACATTAATATTGATTGTCTTTATATTATATTGACTGTTGTACCGCTAGGTGGCCTTTTCTTGTGAACAATGTGTTGTGAAGAATGCGGCCACCAAACGACTTCTAAGTGTTGCAATAAATGTGTTAAAGAACAGGAACTTACAAGACTTGTTACCTCATATTTTCACAGTGGGTATCCTTACAGTGTTACTGAACAATTTTTGGAGAGAGATGGATTTGATATGTTTCTTAGGATACTAAAAAGGAAGCTGGCCGCACTTGGTTTAAAAAGAAAAAGCAATCTAAATGAAAGAAATAAAGAATCCATTCAAGAGATAATCCGAGAAGAAATGACAGGTCCAGGAATGTTGGCAGGATACAGAACAATTTGGCACGCACTTCGCCTAAGACACCAGATACATATCCCAAGACATTTTGTGGCTGGCATTATGAAAGATATTGATCCAGATGGAGTTGAACAGAGTGGAAAACGGAAACTCAAACGTCGAACCTATTCGTGGCATATCCATGGTACAATAATTTTAATTTTTGACCACATTTCATTTCACAGGTAACCCACCGAGCCTGCACTTTGTTGTGTTCCAAAAGCTGTTGATTGATAATACAATCGTTCCATATTTACTCAAAGCTCAAATGAGTGCATCAACCTAAAGAAATGGGCAGCACAGTGGAATCCCGCTATAACGAACTCTGTAGGGACCGCTATTGCGAATAGTTCGCAATAGCGGGAATTCGTTTTACAGAAGAGATATTTTTTTATGAAGAATTCCAAACATAAATGGGCCAGAATGTCTGTTGGACCCTCCCTCAGGTATTCGGGCTTAAATGGCACATTATATTGTTCCAAAAAACGGTTTACAGGATGACAACAGTTATTGCTCTGATAGATTGCAACAGGAAAAAACGCTCAAGCATGTTTTAACAATGAAACATCACAAAGTAAAGTCGATATTACCTTTTGATGTCAATTTTTTAATTACTAATTCTATTTTATCTAATTTTATTTTTTTCTGCTCTGTTAAACAAAAAAATCGGTGATATGTTTTTGTTCCGTTGTGTTTCTCATTGCTACGTGATATAATTTTGAGAGGGAATTGACATTCTTCGCATTTCGTTCCCTATTTCCGCACAAAATAGTCTCGATGCTTGTAGTCCATCCAGAGCTTGAAAAACTTCACTCTTGGCGATAAGTTTTCTAAAAAATTCGTTATATGGAGGGTATTTGTGGTCAGGGGATCGGAAGTTTGGTTCATAATAACGAGAGTTCGTTATATCCAGGGTTCGTTATACAGGGATCATTTACAGTAGGATTTACTTCCCAGGATCCAAGGGACCGAATTTTTAGTTCGTAATAGCGGGAAGTTCGTTATAAGCGGGGTTCGTTATAGTGGGATTCCACTGTATATAGTTGCAGGCAGGTTCCAAAAAATGATAAAACCAGAAGCAGGCATTGGTTGCTTTGTGTTGTAACTTTATTATTCTAAAGACTACTTTTTTAATTTAGGTTATGATAAATTGAAGCCATATGGCTTTCCGATCCATGGAGCCATAGATGGATTTAGCGGCAGAATCATTTGGTTGGAAGTTTTAAAGGGCTACTCCCACCATATTTTTTTATTCCATTTCTGGGTAGTTTTTGGTGTAAAAACAGGTACTGCAATTTTTAAATTTTAAATTCGCTCATTAACACACTTTTTTACGTCTCCAAACATGCACATTCCAGAAAAAAGTCGGGCAAAAAGAAAACTGGGGCAAGGCCGGTGTGACGCAGATGCCGGAACGCAGAAAATTTACTTTATTGTGTTCAGTACCAAAGCTCGCTCGAAAACGTTTTGCATGTCTATAGTCAAAACCAAGTTGTATTTAAAAAATTAAACCCTGCCACGCACTAGTTCAGGATCTAAGGAATCTGTTGATGCCTCGTTTATCATGAAAAGCGTGAGTTTTTTACACAAATGAGGATGATTTGCTCACGCTTACGCTGCAAGCCGGCATGTTTTTCTACCTCAACCTCGCAGTCTCGAGCGAGCTTCACATACAGTCTTCAGTGGTGCGGGATGGTTTTAAATAACAATATGAATTCGAAATCTATTCAATCAAAGAGGAGCAAGGATTCAACCAAATCGGGTCAGTCAAAAATTTGCAAAATCGCTAGGCCGAGCAGGTCCTGGCACGGGTAAAGTAGAATAATGCTATTTTGGACTAATAATGCATGAAAATAACCTCATTTGTCTTATCTGGTGTGTATTTGAAGCAGCAGCTCATATTTTGGTAATATTTCAAGTGCAGTTATGGTCATAGCTGTGTAGAAAAACTCGAAAATCCCTTCCAGGAGTATAAACATTAATGCCCAGAGATCGAAGATTTCACAAGCTCAATGCGAATTCGAAGAAAAACTTTCCAGCCCAATGTTGGGCTTCATACTGGTGTGCTGGTTTTGATTATATTGTCTGACTTTGTCAACAATATACACCTTTACTTTGCCTTAGGTATCAATGTAATCACCAGGATATATATATAATTTATAACAAGAACTCCATGGATATCTCAGGCAAACAATTTCATTTCGAGCAGCTTTTTAACAGCGCATCACTTTAGCATTTCAATATCTTTGACAAAAACCCAAGTAGTAAATACAAAAATAATCCATAATTATCTTGTTAAAACCAAGCACACAGCAAAACTTGATAAAATAGATTATAGAACTGATGGAAATGATAAACAAACTTATTATATCACGATCACGATCACGAACGTTAGCTGGTTGTTTTATCACGCAAATGAAAGGAAGGAAGAGGTTGAATGATGAACAGATAACCATGTGAGGCGTGTGAATACTGGAAAAATTCATTGTCACTGCATCAGCTTTGGGGTCAATTTTCAGCCCTTAACAATGCCGAAAATTAAAAAGAAACACACGGAGAGATGTCAATAAGCTTTATAATGATGGTGTTGAAGTGGTTTGAAAAAACATTTGTATTTATCATTGAAAACAAGGGAGAAAACCGGACGCGACGTTGATTTTTCCATGCTGAAGCAAAGAAGAGGAGTTGATTCCGTTCCGGCTTCTACGTCATACAACCTCGGCTCAGATTGTTCCACGCCGCGCGACACCCCCAGAAATGGCCTGAAAATTGCACTTTTGGAGCCGTGAAAAGGGGTGTTAATGAGCGAATTTCGAAATTTAAAAAATGCAGTACCTGTTTTTCCGTCAAAACTACTCAGAAATGAAATAAAAAAATATGGTGGGAGTAGCCGTTTAAGGTCAAACAACAATCCCAAGAACGTGGCAAATTTGTTTCTCTCTGCAGTAAAAGAATTGGGTGGATGTCCCAAGCAACTTATTTCAGACAGGGGCAGAGAAAACAGAATTGCTGCTGCGATGCAATGCAAACTGCGTGAAAGTGGCATTGATATGCAACAGGGATTTCAATCTCACCGTTACTGCTCATCCCCAGCAAATCAGCGAATGGAGGGGTGGTGGTCTTTCTACAGGTGCAATTGAAGCAGCTGGTGAATTGATTTCTTCAAGTGCATGGTTGACAGTGGCATTTTATTACTTGGAGACAACTTACTTATGAAGTGTTTATGGTTTTGTTTTGGAAACCTAATCAACAAAGACATTGCTGCTGTGAGAGATCACTGGAACAGTCATCGGATTTCCAAAAATAGATATGCTACTGTTCATGGCATTCCAGATGTTATGTATTTCTTACCGGAATACCGCAATAGGCGCAACTTCCTGGTCAATGTTGCTGATAACCAGTTGGATGAGTTGCAAGATGAAGTTTTTGAAGTGGAAGCTGAAGCAAATGAATATGAGGAATATTTCACATACATTCTTCAACAACAAAACTTGAACGTTCCAGTGGACAGAGCAGAAGCCTTTGAACTTTTCCAAAAGATCACCAGTCTGCAGTGGCCAGTTTCTTCAGTCATGCTCGTTTTATGTTTAGTTACATTTGTATCCATTGCTTTTTTATGGTTCATTGACATTTTCTTAGTGTTGTTTTTTACATCAGTCAAACTATCCTCAATGGCTCTTCAGTTCTTTTGACATGATGCTGATAACGCAAAAAAATGGTGAAGTCAAAATTAAATGCATTTTGCGACCAACAAATACATGTGAAATAATCTTCCTTGTTCAAAGGCACATTCAACAGTACTATGCATATTGGAATGCAGAGTTAGGTATACACTTTACACCATGATGTTTAAGTTTAGCCCCAGTAGTGTTTGGTGCTTGGTGTTTGCAATTTTGAAAAAAGACATTTCGACATGGCAAATAGCTATATATATCACAACATTCTAACTGATTGAAAACGAAAGTAGTGAAGTAAAATTACAATATTCATGTAAAGTAAAGTCATGTTTATGAAGTCAACTGAATACATATATACATGCTTGCAAAGCACCAAAAAAATAAGTTGACCTTTGGGCCCTGCCAAGTAGGCAAAGTTTGTTGTTCACAGAGTTGTTCATTTATTACTTTCCGGCTTAGGAATTACGCTTAATTTTTTTCAAAGGTTCTTAAAAATTTTGATTTTAGTTCCAAAGTTTCTTAAATTTTTGGAGCTCTAGTACTAGGTTTCTTATAAACCTGTTTCTTATAAAAAAATGTTTCACCCTCAATCAAGATAAGTCGAGCATCCTTTTCATGGTTGAAATCTTCTTGTGACCTGACTTCCTCTTCGGTTTGTTCCGATACTGCATCCAACATATGTGAGCAAGACACTAGTTCCACAGTTTTTTCAATATTGCTGTCACTTGTTGTTGCAGCAAATGCTGATTTCTGAAACCGTTAAATTATAAAGATCTTCAAATGTATAAAAGAGTTATGAATTGTGTCTCTTTAAACAATTGCACATTAGATGCAAAGTGTTGAATTGTTATATCGCACATACAGATATGAAAAACTAGGCAACGCCTGTTATACATATAACCATATTTGTATCTTTGATCTTCACAGATTGATGACAGTGCTCAATGCATACTCAGAGCGTTTATAGTAAACAAACAAAGAAAAAACTCTTTTATTCTGCTACTGGCAGTTTCATGTCTTACTTTAAGACAATCCTCAGGCAACCTGAGGATTGTCTGAGGATTGTCTTAAAGTAAGACATGAAACTGCGAGTAGCAGAATAAAAGAGTTTTTTCTTTGTTTGTTTACTACATATAACCATATAATTTTTTTGACAGGTTCTTTGTCATTATTGTCCCCACTGATTATAGGCAGCAGAATATTTAACACTAACCTCATCAAAATCATCATTGTCATTACTATCACTTTGACAAGCTCATAACACCATGTTGTGCAAGTATTCTGTGGTCTTGCATAAGTACAAGCAAATTCGAGAGTATGGTTTACCCAGCTCTTCTTTATACCTTTGTAGGATAAATTGCTCCTCTGAGCCAGGCATGCTATTAACTTCAGATCTGTCTGGATACAGCAATACTACTGAGTCAATCTCCTGAATGTGGTTCTGGTGAAATTTGGCAACTTTTGTCTTTGCCTTTACAATTAAATCTTCATGGTTGATGTCTTGATTGACCTTCAATGGCAAGCTTGCCCCTCTGACTACTTTTAACTCACCGTCTTTTCATTGCATAATTCCTATTTGCATAGTCACTTCGATATTCTGCTGCTTCTTCTTTTTTCCCTTTCCTTTAAAACCGCATCCTCGTTCTCGTTCCTTCAACTCCTTATATGCGACAAAGGAAAGGCCAGTACCGCCAGGTGTTGTTATTCTACTGCCAGTTGAAGGAAGGCCTAGGCCATTTTCTTCCTCGAAGCTGGTAATGGTCTTGCTCCTTTTCGCAGATGGCTCACCATTATCATCTGGCACTGCAGATGCTGATGAAAAACCACAAACATGTCAAAATTTGCCACTTTTAAAAATTTCAGTTCCACAATTGGTGCAAAACATGGCAATGCATCAGCTGAACTGGAAAAAGACTCAAAATAGAGATCGTACGAGTCAAACCATGTGCGTGAAACCTTGTTCTGAACCAAATGAATTTGTATGCAGGAACTCTGATTTGTATGCGGCAACTCTGATTTGTATGCAGCAACTGCATTAAATGCTGCATGGGCCAACATACTTTGCAGAACCCTGCAAGAAAACAACACACAGATGGAAACAGGTAAGAAAATTTTGCAACCAAATTTCATCCTAAAAAAACAAAAGTACAGCAGTAACTGCATTGTCTATTTTTGACTTGAAAAAGGATTTTAGTAAACAATTTGCACAAGCTTTAGAATAGTATCTGATCTTTCTTTAGATAATGAAACTAATAAAATAGTAGAGCTTGGACATAACAGAACTAGAAAAAGTACCATAACAATAACGTAAAGTACAGGAGTCTGAACTTACAGTTTTGGTCGAAAACGAGTCTGAAGAAGAAATTTACAGTTTTGGTCGAAAACAAAACTTTAAGCACGAAAAGGGGTTGAAAGCCCCGAAGTTGCCGTATAACATCTGTGTTTTTAAGCATCTATTCTTTTCATGCACAAATACAGGCTTGTTCAATGTTTGTAACAAAATCCTAGTATCGATCAGCATTCTTCTTGAATGGCCTGAATTTTTGAAGGAAGGTTTAACAACTTACTTTTAACCTGAAACTGTCGAGCTTCAAATTATGCCCTTCCCTTCATTCCTCCAAGGTGCAATAAGCGCCCCTTATCAAATAAAAGCACCACGTGGAATTAACGTCGTTATCAAAATGTGCTGCAATTAATAAGCGCTCAAGGAAATAGAAGATTCTCTCAGTTTAGCAAAGCTTTTTAAATTTTCATGTATTTCATATTTTATACAGACACTACATCATAGTAAAGATGAATGGAAGTACATTGTGGGTCTTTTGTACAACGGATTTTACGGATTTGAGGCAATGACAAAGCGTTACTAAAATTTGTTTATTTGCGGTATTTGTGGTATAGAAGGAGAAGTTTACTTTGGCGATGGAAATGAGAAAACTGCTGTACTCTGAATGAGGTAGAAATAGTTCACAACAATGAAACCTTTACATAATTATTAGCATAACTATAAGCACTTTGAAGCACATTTGTAACTGCTCTTACCTTGAAACAGATTGACCACAAAAACATAAAACAACAACAGCAGCAAAAATCATACACTAAAGAGCAAAGTCACCACCTGGAGGACATGCTGAAACGAATTCAGCTGCACATGATTGAAAAAGCAATATTTGCTCATCCACTACTGGCATACAGGGTCAGGGCCATCGACATTCCTCCAATAATTGCACCTGAGCAAAGGAAATTCGAAATGAACCCAGAGGCAGAAAAGCAAAGTGTTTACTTGAAAGACGATACGCATAAAAAAGGTAAATCTTTTGATTTCCGAAAACTGTTCGTCCACAGCCGTTTACAATCCAACTTATTGTCAACAACTTAATTCCTTGGGGATGCTATACTATTGGCCAAATTTATTAAAGATTTTGAAATCAATATGTCGGCTCTTGATGAAATGGCAAAAGAACAAATAATGGAAATGGAAAAATATTGCAAATTGTCTTCTTCTAACAAATCAACTATTACTATCATATTGAAATTTATTTGGCTTTGCAAGAAAGACAATAAGAAAACATTTGTTGCAGGATTTTCTAAGGGGAGAAATATAACAGCTATATGCCAGTATAGTTGTGGGAACGTCTACAGGTCATGGTTTTACGAGGACGCCAGGACACACTGGTGGCTTTTACCACTTTGTTTGCAGGCATGATGTAAGTAATGATAACTCATTAGATTTATTACCCTGAAAATCATTGCATCACAATGTCTTCAGATTTTCAGGATTTCAATATTATATTTCCAGGTAACAGTGGCTTCGAAATTCCTGATCTTGACAGAATCAGTACGAGATGCAGCGGACATATATCTGTCGCTGAAACATCAACCGATCACATTTGTATGTGACACAGCCTGCACATTTGTATGGCATGTGAACAATCATGTTCCCTCTGTCACTCAACATCTATGGGGGCAATATGATGGATCATTTGAAGTTCCAGATCCTAAAAAACCAGCAGCCACTGTAAGAAACAAAATTAAAGCCATAAATCCTCGAGGGGGCTTATAGAATAATTGGTAACATGGCACAGAAATGACTCATTTTCAATGCGATATTACATAATAAATATGTGATATTCTCGTGTGTCAACGACCAGGAAAAAGGATAAGGAAATATGTATAAGAAAAATGGGGCCCTTAGGCAGGAGAAGACCTTTTTTACCATAGCACGTGGTGGCAAGAATAAACATCTTAAGGGTGGCATTTTCGAGGGGGGTCATTCACAGACTTGCAGTAGGAACTTTTCTTCTTCGACCTCTGGTACAATGTATGATTCATTTCTTATAGTCCCACGATTTCAGGACTTCTCCAACAGTGAATCAAATTTACGTTTCACTGTATGTTCTTTTCTAAGCATTCTGCTTCTTCTAACAAACTTAAATTTCATAGCAAGGCATTGATAATCCAGACATCGTTCCCAGTGAATATAGGAGCATCGTCCCATTTGAAGACCTGGCAAAATTGAAACAACATGTTCACCTGCTTACCAACAAAACTCGACAGTATGTTGTCGGTGATCGATTTCACACAATCCTGCCTGCCCGCTTCCATTGCTTCTGTCAGATGCTCTTTGAATTGTTGATGATCTTTAGCATGCCCCAGAACCTCCCATCTATAAAACTAGTTTACCCTAACCAATCCCTTGATTCTAAAAACTAACCCTGACCTGAACTCCGCCTAAGTCCAACATTACAAAATAAACTAAACCCACCCAAAAAAACTAACTCTAAACCAAGCCCTAACGACCAACAAACATCCAACAACAAACACACTTTTTAGACCTTGGTCAGCAGTCATCAACAAATTTATCTCTTACTTAATAAGGATTAACAGGTTACTCTCAGAAGTCAACAACGTATAAATGCACATAGGATAGGAATGGAATACACGTTCTAATCAGTTCGCATTTGAACACAATGCTCTTGTCATGCAACAAAATAACGGAAAGCCTTTTGTAATCAGAAGTCCCACAGCGAAAGAAAAACTTAAGAGATACTTGAAAGAACAAGCCAAGACTTGGGGTTTTTTGCCCCTATATATCTGAGCTACTGTTTAAGTTAAATGATGTTGGGTCGCTTTGGGTGGTTATGAGGTGGTTTTGTGTCTCTATGACTGGTTTTGGGTCATTTTGGGTCGTTCCGCATTTTAGTAAGTACCATTTACAATTAGGAAGCCGGTTCCATTGATTTTTAGTGAAACCGGCCATGCACATGGGGCCACTGCAATTAAAAGAATCCACGTGAGAAATTAGTCTTTTCACAAGTTTATAGCAAAACGTTGAATTTGAATGCTTTTTTGTGTCTGTATTAGTTATTGTCCACTAAATGCGAACCACTTAAAATTAAGGAACTATTAAAGAACTATTACATACTTTTAGAACTACAAAGTCGTCAAAAGAAGTCTCAAAAAAAGGAACTTAAAGAACTAGGCCCTGAACTAGGTTCCTTATAAAAAAAACGTGTATTGCTCAACCAGAACTTTGAAAATAAAAATCGACAAAGACAGGAAATTAACTTGGCATGCATTGTAATTGGTTGCACTGGACACATATTTCGTGACATAGTGAGCTTTCGCTTATCTGTTCATTCAAAATGTCAATGAAGTCTTTCTTTCCACTGAATTTCAATGTAAAAGGAACTACTAGGCCTTCCTTACCGCCTAAATTCACAGTTTTTTCATGTATCACCTCCGCGCATAAGTTTTGTTCGCCCCCACGGAGAAAGTAGAAGAGTGATGTCATCACACAAGTGAATAACACTTGGGCCTGTTTATATAATTATTATCTTAGCCGGAAAACCTGGGCTGACTCAAATACTCTGACTGCAAATTAAAACATAGAATTCTCACTTTGCGTTACATGTGAGTTTTGCCTCTTCCCATTTAGAAGAGATGATTGCACCTTGTATCGGCTGGTTGAGACAACCCACATTGCAAAGATCAATAATGTACACAAGCTCTTAGAAAGGATCTCAAACAAAAGTGCCAAAATGTCTGCGACAAGAGGAAGTATGAAAAAGAAAAAGAAAGAAAATCATGTAGAGTGGCCTCTTTAAGTAAAGGTTAACATAACATCAAATCACGAAGCGCGGAACAAATTGCATGGATTTGTTCCGCAAGTTGCATTCATTTGTTTGACAAGACAAGATTTGTGTCGTGGTAAGTAATATAAATTAAAGATATATATTGTTCTTTTATCAGTGGAACTCGTTATTTTAGGGTCTCTTATTCATTATTTTTTATTATTTTCAAGACAACAATGATGAATTAAACGATACGTACATAAATGTGAAAACACATATTCAATCGTGAAGAACAAAACGTTTTACAAAAGAACAACTAAACACGAAGAAAATGATGAAGGACCTGCTCTTCTATTTGCTGAATGCGTGTTGAGCATAAAAGGTTATCTTGTCGACGATCAACAAGAGGGGCAAGACAAAAGAATCAAAAGTCACTGGGTCTTCTCGTATACAGGAATTTCCCATGAGCTTGCTCTTGTGACCAAGTAAGTTGTCTCTCTCTACGTTCTTTTTATGCAGTCAAATAAAATTGAAAAGAGAATGGATTTAGACATGCCAACAAGGCTACAAATTATGAATTTCATGATACACTGAATAAGGTGCAACAAATAATGAGGAGCAGGTTAGAAACATTTAAGTCTTGTTCTAATGAACAAAATGTTGACAGTAAACCTGTGCCTATTACTCATCATACTGTAGCATCTTTCCATACAAGCATTCAGAGTGGTCCAGAGTATATTTGCACTTGTTGTGATCAGCTTTGGTTCGTATCTTCAGTTGTGTACTGTATTCGAAAGAGGTATACTTGTAATAAACAAATTATTGCAGCATGTTTTAATGACATAAAAAGTGTTGGAAATATTGAATGGATTTGCCGAACTTGCCACAATTCATTGATGAATGGAAATATGCCAATTTGTTCAAATGCAGTATTGCAAAGGTTTCCTAACAAGCCAGAATGCTTAAATTTAACACCACTTGAAGAAAGATTAATTTCACCTCGTATACCATTCATGCAAATTAGAGAACTGCCAAGAGGTAATCAACTGAGCATTCATGGATGCATTGTCAATGTACCTGCAGATGTATATTCAACAGTTAATAAGCTACCAAGATTGTTATCTGAATCACAAACTATTCCAGTGAAGTTCAAAAAAAAATTGTCGTACAAAAATTACTACAGCTAGGAGAATGTCAGGCCATATAGAGTGTTGGCAGCAGCAGCCTATTTATATGAAAACAGTAAATTGTTTAGAGAGGAAGGTATAACTGTAGATAGTCAGTGGGTTGATAATGTACAGAATGAGTTAAAAAACACAGAATGGTCTGAATTTTCTCAAAATGATAACAGCAACAACCAAAATTTGGAAGGCAAGAAAACCCACAATGAAAACAGTAAACTTGCTGAATGGTGTTCACAGGAAATTCAAAAAGATGATGACTGGACTGAAGAAGAAAGTAAACCAACAGGTATAGTGACACTCTTTTACAAGAACCAAATGAAACAGAAAGTGTTGATTATATTACAAATGATGCACCAGGTGAAGGAAATAAACCATTGGGGATATTCTTGGACAAAAATTCAGAATATTTGAGTTTCCCAACAATTTACTGTGGTGTGCCTGGATCTGATCAATGTACTCGACAGGTGCATTACAGTACAATTTGCAAATGGGAGCTTAGAAACAAAGATCGTAGAGTTGCAACCTGTGTACCAAACATATTTTTTAAACTAAAGAACTTACAAATAAAAAGAATTCAGGATACAGCACAAATATCTCTTAGAAAGTGTAAAAGGAATGGTAAGAAATATACTGCTGCTGAATTAAAAAATGAGAGTTTCCTGAGAAATTGGATAAGTATTGATGAAGGCTTTAATGTTTTAAAGAGCTTGAGAGGATCACCTCCATATTTTGAAAAATGCCAGAAAGATCTTTTTGCAATGATTAGACAACTTGGCTACCCAACATGGTTTGCATCTTTTTCTGCTGCAGAAACTAAGTGGCTCCATTTATTGAAGCTATTGGGACGAATTGTTGAGAACTCCTCATATTCTGACGAAGAAATAAAGGGATGGTCTTGCCAAAAGAAATGTGAACTCATTAAAAGAGATCCAGTAACATGTGCACGAAATTTTGAGCATATGGTTCAACTTTTCATTCATGAGTTTTTAAAAAGTAAGGAACAGCCCATTGGTGAAATTTCTGATTACTTTTATAGAGTGGAGTTTCAGAAACGTGGATCACCACACATTCATTCTCTGTTTTGGATAAAAAATGCTCCTCAGTATGGTAAAGTCGCTGATGAAATAATTACAGAGTTTGTTGATAAATATGTCACATGTCCAGAGGCAATAGATTACGAAAACAGTGATGAACTAATCAATTTACAAATCCACAAGCATTCAAAAACTTGCAACAAGAAAAACAAGAATATCTGCAGGTTTCAATTTCCCCTACCTCCAATGCAAGAAACAATTATTTTAAAGCCACTTGCACATGTATGGTGGCCCATAGCTGCCATAAGGAATTTTTGCTATAAATTAAAAAAAAAATAACTTAGGTAATAGTTTTTTTTTTTATTACAATAAAAAATTTTAATTTCATTTATATTAAATTTATTTTAAAAAATTTTTCATTTGGTTTATTTTTTTTAAATTTTGCTTTTATTTTCGGTTCAAAAACTATTTACGAATCCCAAAAATTTTAAAAATAATCAAAAAAAATTTCACCACGAGCCCAGAACTGCCACAGTATACCATAATCCTTTGTGCTTTCAGCACAGAAAAGAGGTTGGTATTCAGCGGCAAAAACAAACAAAATGTCGGCCTATTTCCGAGCTGTCTGTCTGACGACAAGATGAAACGAAATGTGGAATGGAAGAATGATACTGTTTTAAAAACGGCACTTGAAGGATACAGTAGAGAGAATTTTAAGCGGACAGAAATGCTCAGCTTTTTAGAAAAAGATTTTCCGCAATATGCATGGAGTCTTCGTTCTTTAGACAGGAGATTAGGAGAGTTTAAGATAAATCGTGTCGACAAAGACGTTTCCGTAGATAGCTAGTCTCGCAGCGGTGTAACCAAATCCTGACAAACACCCAATCCCGCAAAACTTTGAATGTTTCTCTTACCTTTGTATCGCTTTTTCCTTCAAGTAATGATTTTAAATATGGAATAAATATGTAGCTAAACTCATGCTTAACCGTTTGATGTAATTTTTATCGGAGTTTGATAACTTTATCAAGCTTTACGAGCCGCAGATTCTGCAGCGGTTTCCTGATTTTCGTGCAGCCGCCATTGTTGCGGACACGCGCAGGAGGGAGCAGCGATATTTGAGCCTCGTTTACAACTGGATGCAAGTGAGGTAACAAGTTTGCTATTTGTCATGTGGCTGGAGCTGATTCTGCTCGTTGCCATGGTCTTTGTTAGTTTTGGATACATGAAGGAAAAGCGAAGTTACGACGACTTTTTAATTTCTTTGCGAAATTGCTTTGGAAATTGGTTCGTAAGTAAAACTAACGATTATTTTCATTTATATCAATGCTTTGGCTTGTTATATCCAAATTTGATGATGTTATGACATTTGCATCACCCTGTAAAATCGATGCAATACTCTGGTCACCGTGAATTTTTTCGACGGCCTGCTTTCTTGATCTCATCTGTACCAAACAATAGAGGCATAATGGCAGCCCGAAAACAATAATGGGGATTCAAGTGACCAATAGCACTTAATGATAGTCTGATGTTCTTAGTGAAATTGCAGAATTAGTTAATAAGTTTGTTTTCCTTGATTTTTTCTAGTTTTTCCATGACTGTTTCGTTTTGAGGAGAGATCAGTTCCTTTTTTGATGTTGTGTGATTAAAAATTTTATAGTTTACCATACATAAGTTCTTCCTTTCAGAAAACATGCTTTTTTGTGAATTTGCCTTCGTCCTTAGCCCCAGAATTTGAAATTAATGACATGTTTCATCTTTCCCCAACAGCAGGATATTGAATGAGAATTGAGGTTGAAGAATATTGTCAAGAAAGCTTTATTATTATCAAAGTTTATGGAATGGAAGAAGATACAACTGAAACAGTTTTGCAAAGACTTGACGCCCTGACCGAAAATGAAAAGGAGTTATTTTGTTGCGGAGAACTAAAGATTGCAGATGACTGCGAAATTTCAATCAAGATTTTTGAAAAGCTGTTTGATACAGCAGAAAATTATGCAAGCAATAGAAATATTGCACTTCAGAGAATGCTTCCGTGTGTAAATAGGAACTTCGATCTGGACATTAATGTTCAAAATACTGTCAAAAAGTACAGAAAATTGCAAGCGAAAATAGCAAAGCTTCCAGATGTAGCGTCTGGAGTAGCCCTAAATGAAATTTTGATAAAGCCGGACAATGAGTGGATTGTGTTGAGCCAATCATTTAAACTAGATGAGTTAGAGTCTGGGAAAATACTTGAGTTAGACAACAGTGTTACATTGACAAATGGAATGTTTCATGACCTTTGTTTTTACAAGTCAAGAACAGGAAATATTACCTGGAAAACCGTTGCAGCATGGTTGGGAACAAGATTTGAACTTGAGAGAGAACCAACAGAATCATATGTTTCTATCAATTATAAACGACTGCATGAAAAGTTTCTAAATACCGTTCGAAACAAGAGTTCAAGAGAAAAACTTTTGAATGATCCATTTCCCTGTCCCCTGTCAAGTCAATCAGATGATTCATCAAGTTTTGAAGCTATCAACCCGAATGTGTTAGATATGCCAAATTACAAGCAGTGTGCCCAAGAGCTTTATATTCATTATGAAGCAATGTTCCAAATAAATGAACATTTGGCAACTTTGCTTGAAAATATTCAAGACAGTGCAGGACAAGCTGAGAGGGAGAAACAGAAAAAAATCAACCAATTGCAGGCTGAACTTGAGAAAATGAAAGCAAAATATGCTAAACTCAACAAAGATTTGAAAGACAAGAGTGAAGCACTTTCACATTACTTCCCAAGGAATGTAAACAAACGAGAGAGAAGGAAAGAAGAAACGATAATTAACTTATCCGCAGAAAATAAGGAATTGAAGGATTTTGTAGACAGCCTTGAGGAAAAGTTGCTGAGAGTTTCCCAAAATTATGAAAAGGAACGTAAAAAATGTCATTACTATAAGAATGTTGCATTGAAAGCAGCAAATAATAACAACAACAAAGAACTGAGGAATCTACAGCAGTCAGTGTCTAACCTAGAAAATGAGAATGAGAAGCTGAAGGAAGAGATAGAGGGCATGCTTGAAAAGGATTACATCCAGACATTTAAAGATGGGAAATTTACGAAGGAAATAAGGATGGTGTACTATGACCTTTTAAGTATGAATTTAAGTGTTAGGAATTGTGAAAAAGTCATACGATGTGTGCTTGAAAAGCTAGGAAACACAGTTGTTGACAAGCTTCCATCTAAAAGTGTTGCCAGTCGTTTGATGGTAGAGTCAAGAGTTTTGGCCCAAATGCAGGTTGCAGATGCAATGTTGGAAGGAAGCCACAATGTTTTGCACATGGATGGCACAAAATATAACTTTGAAGAGAAAGGTTCCTTCCAGGTTGTCACCCCTAGTGGTGCCTATACAATGTCTGTTGAGGACATGTTATCAGGGGAAGCTGAATGTTATCTTGACACATTTAGGGACATTTTAACAGAAATGGCCTCACTTTTAGTCACACCAGAAGAGGTAGAAGGAAAGGTTTCAGAACTCTTAACTTCAGTCAAAAATTTAATGACTGATAGAGTAGTAACAAATAAAAGCTTTTGCAGTCAGCTAAAGCAGTGGAGGGAAAAAGCTTTGCCACATGTTATAAAAAATTACAATGAGTTGTCTGATGAAGAAAAAAAGAAACTGGCAACAATAAATCATGTTTTCTGTGGATTACATGTTATCCATAACCTTGGCATATATGCAGAGACTGCAATGAGAGAGTTTGTCAAGCTTGCAGCAAGTGTTGAAAAACATGGTGGTTTTGTGACAAACAACTCTAGGGTGTATGATCTACTGTATGAGATTTCAAAATTATGCTCATACACGCATGGGGATCAAAGAAATGGACAAGCAGCAGAATGGAAGGCTTTCTTGAACAAACTGGGAATAGAGAATTCAATAACATCGTTTTTGCACCATCGGTTTAATATCTATTTTGTGCTTGGTGGGGCTGCATATTACCACAGAGGCCATTTGAAGGAGTTTCTTTTGAGACTGGAATCAACCAATTTCCTTCACACTTCAATTGCTGTGACATTGAAACCCAATCTACCTGGCAGGTTTTAGAGCATTGGGGATTTTCAACAAGCTTGTTACTGGGCCACTGTGGAGGAAAGTTGAAGAAGATGGCCACATATTCGATCTAAATCCAGTTTGGCTTCAGTTAAAACTAAAGTTGGAGGATTATGGATCAAATGCCAGCCCTTTATTGGATAAGGAATGCCCGATAGCTGATGCCTGCTTAACCAAAGATGAAGTGTTTGAAGAACTTTTTAGAGAAACACATGATTCAGAGTTTGATGCTCTCACTCAGGAATGTTTAGAGATAGTCAGTTGCACCTGTGCTCTTGTCATCACAAATCAGTTGGCTGATCAGCTGCAGGTGGAAAGTTTTACCAGCCTACAAGTGAAATTGTTAATGAAACTGCTCTGTGCAAAAGGACAAACATTCTCTCTGAGAGAGATTTTGCCCAAATGGACAGAAAATTTCATCCAGAAGCCAAATATAACAACGATTGCAGCCAGTGGAGTCATTATGTTTCTTAATAATAAAACAAGCAAGTGGCTCAAACTAAAAAGTGAAGAGGAGCAAGCCCGTCTTGTTGATAAAGCCATGCAGATGACTCCAGAAAGGATAGAATTATACAAAGAAAAAAGAAAGAAAATTTTCGTGCAAGGATAGACTCCCAAGAAAGAAAGAAGCTGGCAGCAAAAGTTGGAGAGCAAGCAAAGGCCACGAAAAAGGAGGAACTTTGCAAAGAAGTTGAAAAGATCGGGGGCTCTGGACAACTAAGGAACAGATGGCAGCAAACCTTAGTGGAAAAGAGAAGAAACAGCAGCATGAAGCCTTGAAGCTGCAGATCAATTTCAGGAAATCTGTGCTAGAAGTTAGTGTCCCAGACAAAAAGCTGCTTCAGATGGGGACAACAATTGATAAGAAAAGGAAAGAGTTCTCTGTGTCAGAACTGAAAGAAAATTTAGAGAGAATCATAGACTTCTGTTCACAGAGTCCAGAGGCAAGGGTTGAAGAAATGTCAACTGTATCGATAAGATCAGAAGGTGAACGAAGACTTTTGCTGGATAATGCCAAGAAGTCCGTTATGAGGAAGATCGAAGAAAGCACAGATGCAGTATCCGCCCAAGAACCAGCTAAAAAAAAACCTAAAAAACGGTTTCCAAAGTTATTTGGGAAAAGAATTATGCACAAGTGGGATGAAGATGGAGAGGAGGTTTGGTATGAAGGAACTGTCGTGGAAGTCTACGATGAAGATGAATATGATGTTGACTGTGAGTTTGGGGTGAAGTATGACAACATTGATGGAGTCTTCGAAGTGCGCTTACTTCAGGATTTCAAGAGAAACTGGCTGATTGTTGTTCGAGCAGCAAATGAAGAGGAGATCAAAGCTTGTGAAACAGACATTTGAAATGGTTACAGGGCTACGCCCTGTAACCATTTGATGAAATTTACACATTTGATGTCAAATTCTTTTGAAATTGTATGGGCGTGGTTGGTTCTGTAACCATAGCAACAACTAGTTTTACTCTACTTTGGTTACAAAATATGTTAGTTTTAAATTTGCAAAATGTCCATGTCATGTTGAGCTGATGCAAGTTTCTACCTATAATGTAAATAATATTATAGGTAGAAACTATGCAAGTTGTTGCTATGGTTACAGAGCCACGCCCCTACGTTGGTACATCTGTTGTCAGATTCTTTTGAAATTGTTCAGGTTGAGCTGTTACTGGTACTTACATCTGCTCAACATGAACATTTTACGAATTTAAAGCTACCCTTACTAAAACATAGTTAAAGTAGTTGTTGCTATGGATACAAGACCACGCCCATAAATTTACATATTTGAAATCAAATTCTTTAGAATTGTTTATTTTGAGCTCATACTAGTACTTATATTAGGTAATAATGATATAATGCCAATTGAAAATGATTTTAACCAAAAAAATGCAGTTGCAATAGTTGTTGCTATGGTTACAGGACCACGCCCATATATTTACAACTTTGACGTCAAATTCTATTGAAATGATAAATTAGTTTGTTAACTTTTCGTACAAAAAATTTCAGTGTGATAGTGTTAATGGTTTAAGAGTTATGGATCTTCTGGGTTGCCATCATTTTGAAGTTATTTGTGGTGCCATTAAGCCTATTGTTTTCCTAATTAGAAGTTGTCAGTAATTACCCATTTTTTCAGATACTAAAAATTTTATAACTTTCCAACCAATTGTCCGATTTTTGTGAAAAAAGTTGCTTCAGATTCCAATTTCAGAGATCTTTCTATTGGAGTACATTTCATGCTGTTTCAAGACACTTCATTTTTAACTCAGGACTAGCTACCGTAGAGCAACTGAGAAATGCAGTGCAAGAAGAACTTGATGGCCCGGGAAGGTTGCTTGGATATCGAGCAATGTGCAACAAAATCCGTCAAAAGCATCAATTAAAGGTACCTCGCCGCTACGTTCATGCATCTAACCAGGTAAAATTTGTGATTTATTTGCCTGTATTTGCGCAAATATTTGTCATTATTTATTATTTATCGTTGTCTTGTCGTTATTCAGGAAAATGTTTAAAAAAAATTAATGTATTTATATTTACAGATTGAAAGGTGGTGGAGAGAACTCCATGAAAGATTGGAGAAATATTACAAAGTTCATCTTGCTTTCTTGAAAGATCAGGGTCATTATGATCCAGATATGGATATAGACAGGTAATCAAAATTGAAGTTGACGTATAGACATCCACAATTTTTAGATTGTAACAACATTTTGACGGATAGGGTTAGGGTTGAACCCCTGCTTAGTTATTAGAAGTTCAGCAAATAAGCTCACTGCTCAACGCCAATTTGTACTCTGAATACGAAATTGCTGGTCCCTCCTGCATCAGATTGTAATAATGATGTAACATGTTGTCAAGGTCAGTTTGCATACTTTCAAATTGCAGAAATGTTCTTTTAGATATTCAAATTGCTCTTGATGCATTCAGAGCTTTATGCATTGAGGGTAAAATGAAAGTTTACCCTCAATGCATAAATAGTTACAATCAACTATCCAAATGTAAGCTATTTCCTAGCCTTTTGTTATTTCATACAAAACCATCTGCAATGTCTATATTTTGCTTGCTAGGTGGATGCTTGCCTATGTTTTCCATCCTTTATTACAAAATGAGCTTGACACATTTAAAGACACTATATGGAACACACACAGGATTAGACACCAGAGGAACACTTATCTGCCAGATGGAATTCCAAATCATATATATACCTTTCCTGGGGAATATGGTCTAGAGGATTGTGGTAAGTGTTCCATTTTTGACAAGAAACCTTTTATAAGGAATGATACAGACAAATTCAAAAAACTAAGTATTGTTATAGAAGGATTTTGAACTCCTTCTCTGGTGCTGTCTATTATGCACCAAAGTTTAGTTGTGCCAAAATTTGGTGATAGTAAAGAGATAATTAAGAATTAAGAGATTTTACAAAGTTTGTCTTATTGCTATTTTAACCCTTTTCAGGGCTATTGGTTTTCATTGTTTTTTGTTACATGTCACAGGATGGCCAATCACAGATGACGAACTAAAGGAGGTTGCAGAGCTGTCTGGTGTATTAGAACACGAAGACCAGTACTTGCCTGTTGATATTGAAAATCAATTCAAGCAAATAATAGCAGACCCAAAAGGGATAAAACCCAAGGATTGTGTGGATGCTTATTTGTATCTGAAGCACGAGTATGAAAGAATTTCAGAATAAAATCAGATTTGTTTGCATTTTCACATATTGAGGTTTACGCTAATGTTACCTTATATCTAATTGGAAAACCACTGCAATGTCAAATAGTACTTTATAAACCAAAACCAAACTTCTCTATAAACCAAACATAACATTTTAAAAATTGCATAACAAATATTCCATAATGTTCTTCAGTTATGAGCTCAACTCTAGAAGGCCAGATAGACCCATCATCCTGAAGTATATGTTGCACACATGATTTTCTTTGAAATTCTCTATGGCAGAAAATGTCAGGTTCCCTGCTCCAAAGAGATATTCATTATCAAGGCATAAATCAACAGATGCAATTTCTGGGTCAAACAGAATATTGTCACTTCCTTGAATGTCTAATAACATCAATTTCTCATTGGAAATAAAATATGAAAAATGAACGAGGCACTCTGCCTTCTGGCACAACTCACTTTCCATATCACCGCAAACTAAACCATTGTTGTTTATGTGTTTCTGGAAATCGGCATTGAGAAACTTTTCCATTGTAAAAATTTCTCCACTCTCCAATTTTCCTAAATAGCTGCTTGTATACTCAAATGTGCTACCAAAGGCTTCAATATCAGAACCTTTCTTTTGGAACCTTTCAGCAATATTCTTTGCCAAAGCATGCATTTGAACTGCTTTCTTTGTGTGTTGTTCTATTGTCTGTCCCAAATCTTCAATGCACTTCAATGTACCTGGGAGATATTTTTTGACAACCCATTCGTTGTCACCAAAACCAGCAGTGGCAATCTTGGCCTTGAATACCTCTCGGAAGCCTCCCCTTGCAAATGAAGTGTCTTGTACTGATAACTCAATTGGCCTTGGTGCAGTCCATGCCATGCTGCTTACATTGAAAGACCATATGCTTGCTGTCTTGTTGCTATCATGGACAACTTTACCAAGCTTCATCATTGCTGTAACTGATAAACTCACAGGGCAAACCTTTTTTGAGGGTGGCATGCCTGAGGTGGTTACTGTTGAATTCATTTCCCAACTGGTTTCTGGAGTCTTTCGGGCTTGCTGCTCTGGTCTTTTCTTCAGAATATTTGCCGTAGGTAGCTTCTGTGGTAACGATGAAAGCGAGAAAGAACAATCAGCAATTGATTTGCTCTTGACGAATCTGACATGAATCAATTTTAAGTTTGGTACTTGCGCTAAAGTTTTGCAAGAAGGCCCTTGCTCTCCAGCGAGAACATCGCATTCAACTTCCCGATTTAAAGTGGATGAAAAATGTTCTTCGCAAGCTCTTTTGATGCCTTCTAACGTCAGATCACCATGAGGATAAGATACGAATTCCCGTGGCCCAATCCGTGAAAACTTTTGCGCTTTGCCAGAAACATCTGAGCTAAGACGTTGCACAGTTATAGAATCGACAAGCTCTCTTTTAGCGGACTTGACAGTACCTTTTCTTTTATTTACTTCTCTTTTAGCTTTCACTTTCTGCTCAAAATCTTTCCACCTCGCTTCGGCCATATTTCCAAACAATTTCCCGCCAAATACCAACCTCTTTTTAATGACAAAAGCGCAAAGGATTATGGTATACTGTGGCAGTTCTGGGCTCGTGGTGAAATTTTTTTTGATTATTTTTTAAAATTTTTGGGATTCGTAAATAGTTTTTTGAACCGAAAATAAAAGCAAAATTTAAAAAAAAAAAACCAAATGAAAAATTTTTTAAAATAAATTTAATATAAATGAAATTAAAATTTTTTATTGTAAAAAAAAAAAAACTATTACCTAAGTTATTTTTTTTTTAATTTATAGCAAAAATTCCTTATGGCAGCTATGGGCCACCATACACATGATAATCTTCATCCTGCAGAAACTAAACAACTATCAGAAAATTATGAAAGTATTGCAACTTTGTTAAATGAAATGAGGTTTGGTGTTGATATGACATTTGATGATTTTTTCAAACTTTTACAGATTGACAAAGAGCAGTTCATACAAGCCATCAGATTTTCCTTAAAAAGGGCAACCCTTTTTTGAGAAGGACTGCAGAGGAGATCAGAATAAATAGTTATAATCACAATATATTAGCAGCTTGGCAAGCAAACATGGACCTTTAGTTCGTTTTGGACCCATATGCTTGTGCAGTGTACATTCTGTCATATATTTCAAAAGGACAAAGAGGAATGAGTAAACTATTACAAGAGGCCTGCAAAGAAGCACATGAATCACATGGTGAAAATATTCCAAAACAGATAAGACATATTGGAAATAAATTTCTCAACGCTATTGAAATCATTGCACAAGAAGCTGTATATTTAGTGATGCAAATGCCTTTAAGAAGATCATCACGAGTTGTACTGTTTATAAACACAGCTCCACCAAATGAAAGATGCTATTTGTTAAGACACTTGGATGTCATAAATGAATTGCCAGATCATTCAACTGACATAGAATCAGATAATATCATAAAGCGTTACCGACGGAGGCCACATCAGCTTGAAAACATGTCTGGCTGATTTTGCTGCATGGTATGACATTTCCAGATCTTCTCAATTGACAAATTAAAAAAAAGGTAATACAAATTTTTTTCCTGAACCCCTCGAAAAAGATTTATCTGAATGCTTTGATGATGACCATGATCATGATATCACTGACATTGACATTGAAAGTTGTGGAAAAACATACAAATTACCTGGTGGTCTTCAAATTGTCAAAAGGACGAAAGCAAAGGTTATCCGTTCTATAAGATACAATCAACACAAAGATGCCGAAAATTATTTTCGACAAAAACTGATGCTTTATTTTCCATGGAGAAATGAAGAAAAGGATCTGGTTCAACACTCTCAAACTTTTGAAGAACATTTTGAAAATATGAAACATATTGTTGAGAAAAATTCCTATGAATATGAGCAATATGATGCTGATTTACAAGAAGTTGCTGAAGACCTTCAATTCCAGGACATGAATGATAGTTGCATTGTTGCACCCAGTGCACAACATATGCAAGAAGAAGATTCACAGGCAGGAACACAACTAATTAAAGTGTATGGATGTTTTGACCCATTATCTTCTCAACACTCCACATATAATTTACTTGATGACACAGGAGTTTACCCAAGAAGTGAAAATGCTATAATTGAAAATAAACAAATCATAGATTTGCAACTCAGGGAAAAAGTCCAAACGTTTAACAAAGAGCAAATTGAGTTTTTTTACCATGTACTGCACTCAGTAAAAACAAACAATGCTCCAATAACATTATTTTTAAGTGGTGGTGCAGGAGTTGGAAAGAGTTTTTTATTAAATACACTGTACGAAGCTGTAAATAAATACCTTAATCAACTGCCAGGTGAGAATCTAGATGATGTAAAAGTTATTAAAGTAGCACCAACTGGAAAAGCTGTATTTAATATAAGAGGAAATACTATCCATTCAGCTTTCCCAATTCCTGTTTCACAAGCAGGGGCAGCGGACAGTGCTATTCATGCTATTAGTCTAATAGCAAATTTTTCTTAAGTTGAAAAATAATTTTTTTAGAAAATAAGAAAAAATGTTTACAAAATGTTTTAAGAATTTATATATTATTTATTGCAAAATTTAAAAAAATACTTTCTTAATGATCCCCCCTAGAACCCCCACCCTATTTATTCGTGTGTCGTGTGACCTTTGATTCCCACAACGTTTTTCCTCCGCAGTTTCTAGTGCAGCCAGTGAAGCCTGTTCGCAGTTCGTTCAAATTCCAATCTGTTATAGATACCGCCCACATTCCCTCCTGATAGATATATTAGCTATGTTTATTCTTTTGCGGTTTGACAACAGGAACAGGGCAGGCGTTCTGCGCTATTAGTCTGGCTCTGATAGTAGCATGTTAAGGAAAACAATATACCATTTCGTCATGTTCCCCATTGTTAATGACGTTATCGCACATTGTGCTGTCGCAACTGATATCCTCATGCTATTATTTTTACAAATTTAGCAGCATGTGAATTTCCTGACGGAATCCCACTGTAAACGGCCCTCCACTACCCTCAAACTTTGAGTATGGAAAAACGGTAACAAAATGAATCACCCTGCATCGACCAATATAAAATGGGATGTTTCGAAAGTTTTTTCCTTATTATCGACTCAAAGAAATTTAACTCGTGAACAACGTCTTCGACTAAAAAGTGATGGAAGACCCTGCCCGAAAGTAACGATAAAAAACCGTGCATGTGACAATGTTTATGAAAGTTTTAAATGAATATGCGGAGATGAAAGAAAAAACACGTATTTTTGCTGGCCTTGTTTGGTCATGGGAGATTTACAAAAGGTAAGGAAGAATTGAATTTTTTACTGTTTGAAATTGCTGTATTTTTACATTATGTATATTAAAAATCGATGTCCGGTATTATTTCATCAGCAAAGAGAGATTCTGTTTAATGTTTTTTTCATTAAAAGAATATCAAGGATACGGGAACAGTCCTGAAATGCCATTTCTAGGGGCAAAAGTGCTCTGCTATTAGTTTCAGACAAGCAGTAGCAGGGCACGGCTAAGTTTTGCAGGGCAAGAGCCGCATTCACAGATGTCACCACGGAAATACAAAGCGTGAGGCCATGAGCCTCGTTCTTAAACCGCATGGGATGCAGTAAAAATTCACAAAACACAGAACAAGAACTAAACGTTTCTCAGTTTCTTAAAAGTGCAATGCTCTTGAAGAATTAAATGGGTGTTCTTTATATCAAATATTGATAAATATTTTTTCATTTTAGATGACAAGAGTTTGTTTTGTGCAGCCCACTGGGTACGGAGTGTTGCTACAAGGCACCAGTCTTCCAAAAACCATATGATATGCCATGCTGATTACAAGCTTTTAGGTAATACAGATGTCGCCTGCGCACTTGATGAAACCAAAAAAAGAGACATCGAAAGGCATAACCAGAATGCATCTCGTTATTCTAAAATGTTGAGGCATCATATCAACACTGCTGTTTTTCTTTCATGCCAGGGCATCACTTTTAGGGGACATGACGAATCTAAAGAATCTTCAAATAAAGGAAATTTTCTCGAGTTAATGAATCTTTTGGGTGAGTACAGCCATGAATTGCGAGAATTTCTCGACAAAGAACGCATTATTTATGCATCTCACGAGCCCCAGAACCAATTGATTCAATGCATCTTTGAAGAAGTAAAGGACGAAATAAGAAGGAGAGTTAAGAATTCAAGATATATATCATTGATGATGGACGATACAAGTGACTTTAGCAATACAGAGCAGTCAGCTATATCAGTCCGATTAATCAACGATGGCATTATTGAAGAGCATCTTCTTGGTTTTGTTAATGCTTCAAACGATCAATCAGCTGCTGCATTAACAAACCTTTTGCTGAAGACCTTAGAAGACTACAACATAACTCCCGAAAACGGAAAGAGAAAATTGTAGGGCAATCATACGACAGGGCTCCTACAATGAGTGGTCATCTGAATGGAGTTTAAAAACAAATGAGAGATCGATTTCCGTTTGCCTATTATAACCATTGTGTCGTGCACAGAATGTCCCTGTGTGCCTCGCAATCAGCAAACAAGATTACAGAAATTGCCAATTTTTTCGGGACATTGGATGCAGTGATACGTTTTTTCAGAAGCAGCCCCAAACGCTCTGAAAACCTTGGTTATAACCTCCCGAAGCCAGGAGACACGCGGTGGCTTTCACGAGATATGGCTATTGCAGCCATAGATTCATATTATGAAACTATTGGCACTGTTTTGTTCGAGATTTCTACCGATGACAATGAGAAAACCGATACCCAAACTCAAGCTAGAGGCCTTGTCCTCAACATTCAAAGTGTCAGTTTTGTCTTCCTGTTGAAGTTTTACAGACGTATTTTCGAGCAATGTGCCCCCATCATTATAGTCCGGGTGCTAGCGGCAAGACAAACTGGAAATTTGGGCGGGCCTTATAATTTTTGGATAAAAACATTAATTATAACCTTAATAATACGATTTCACTTGTTGGCCATGCTGAATTTTTTTTATAGCTGCGTCCAAGACGATTATATTCTTCGAGTGATTTAGGCCACTTTCACCAAAAGCCGCCATTTTTCTGTTGGAATTCCTGAATGAATACGATGCTAAAACTAAATCGAGACTGTTTCCGGGGGGTAAACTCCAATTTTCAATGATGGGGGGGTGTTTTTCGTACTTTGAAAGGGCAAAAAAGCCAAAAACTTGCCTTCAGAAAAGCAAAAGTGGGGGCGTGGTGGACGGGGGGGCACCTTTTCAGGACAAAATCACCGAAATCTTGGAATTTTGGATTTTGTCATATTTGGGGAAATTTTTCAGCGTGTGACCTACATCTCGGAAAATTGTCACCTGTGGCCCATTTTAACGTTGAGGTACCATGAAACCCCTGTGAGAAATCTGTCTTCTGGGTCACTGTAGGCACTAAAAAGCGTTGTTTGACCATGCAAGTTACGAAAATATAGAATAAATGATTAGTTATGAATATGTCACTGTGCGAGCACGTATTGAAAGCACTGAAGTTATTTTGAGGGGGTCATTTTGGGGTTGCAACGGTTTGCAGCAAAAAATACAGTAGAAATGAGGAAATTAAAGGCTTTACCTACACTATGACCTAATCGAACTAATCGAAAAATGCAAAACTGAAAATTAAAGTACAAGAAAAGCTTGAGAGCAAAATCGTCTTTTTCAATTTTTTTGAATTTTGTGGTAAGCTACAAGATAAGGGACAACTGTCCTCCGCTTCCCTCAATACGTGCTAGCTATTATTACTTAAAATATATCATAAGAAGGAAATTCAGTTACTTTATTGGAATTTCGTCGCAACAGGCTAATTCGATTAATACTAAACGTAGTTTCCAAAGTCTGTCTCATCATCTTCAGTTGCATCACTCCAAGACTCTTCATCTGATTCTTGCACTTCATCGATTTCTGCGAAGTTTTCTTCGTTGTCTTCGACGTCCAAAGAGTTTTCGCATTTATTGCATGCGCAGAGATCTGTGCACGTGAGTCCGTATGACTTACAAACACAATTCAGGTCTTGGCACTTTGACTTCTGGCAGGCACAAGAAACTAGCTCCAGAATAGATTGAGGTGCAGGTTTTCCTGTCATCCAATCGGCTTCAAGGTTGTTTCCTGGAAGAATTTTCCAACCATAACCATCAGGAGAGGGAACCATTGGGTCACTCTCAAGTGCTCTTTTGACGATGGCAGTGGAATACGATACACGTTTGCAGTGCATGTGAAGCTCATCTGATGTTGGCGGCAGTTGTTGCGGCTCCGGAATTTGACCTTTCTTGCTGCAAAACTTTAAGTATCTCGCTTCATTTACATCTTTGACCTTCTTCATGCCATACATAATACAAACGAATTCTTGCAAACATTGAAAAAGATCCTCGTTGAAATCATATGTATCACCCAGCAGAGCAAAAACCTCTTGAAATCTCTCATTCTTCTGCAATATCTTGTATGCTTTTGCTTTCCCAATTCCATGAAAGGCGCTCGTGTAGTCGCATCCTGTAAAGCAGTGCAGAGCAGGGAGACATCGTGAAACTGGTTCACCTAGATTTTCTTTTATAGCCGTGATGTCCAAAATCCTGGTTTTCTGTTTTGTACCGATCTGTACAAAAAGCTGAATGTCAAGAGTGATCGAGAAGTGAATGGCATATAAGGCGACATCACTATCAACTGTAATAATGGTGGCCTTTTGAAATCCCAGTGCACTCGCATGTCGACAACAAAAGAAGATTTTTGTATCTGCTTCCTCTTGACTACACTTTAACTCTTCACTTCAGACATGATGATACTCCCATTCTCGATTCGAATAAAGAAGCATCTTTCTTCCATCGTAGCAAAAATCTGGCGATTTCTTAATTTTTCTAGGTAACGAGTAGGATGACTCCAGTCATTCAAGATAAACTGCACAAGCTCTAGCTTATTCCGAGGATCACCAAGGAACTTCTTAAATTGTTGCGGACGTTTTTGATCTGGCCTTCCAATTATGACATGAATAGCCCCAGACGACGCTCTTTTAGCTCTTTCCAACCCCTTGCCAGAATCTGCTTTGTACTGATCAGTAACGAAGTAAATTACTTCAGCGTTGTTCTTCAGAATTCTTTCTAATACATGTTGTGACATTTCACCAAATGTATCTAGTTGAATGCCATCGAGTTGCTGCAGCAGGACCATTCCGTCATAGATAACAACAGAACCCATGGGTGCTGACGCCACAGTTTCCACCCCCACTTCAACCACATTTAAGAGCTTTGACTTGACTGTCTTCACAAGTCCACCATCTGGCAGAGCAAGAGACCATGGTATAGGGCCGAGAGAGTACCACAAAACTTCCTTCATACTCAGTGATTGCCTTTTCTCGCTGATGACTATGAGTTTAGCAAACATGTTCGTTCTGCACTTATAGTCACTGACTTTTCTTTTACTTTGCACACCTTTTTGACTTTCATTTCAGCGAATGACTTTAGATTTAAGCGCTTTATTGGGTCATAGAAAGAAACAGCGTTTGATTCCAAGCGATTGCTGATGAAAGATTCCAAAGCTGCTGTTCCCATTGTGTGAGCATGCAGAAGATCTTCTTGGACTACTGGGCTTGCTACGACGCCAGACGCTATGTTGGTAAGAGTCGAATTATGCTCGAATGGATTTCCCCAGGACTTTAAAAGATCGTATGTTCGAAGAACTGCTTTCTCGTCAAATCCGATTCGACTTTTTCCGATATCCTTCGTCACGGAAAGCTTCTCCTCTGTGCCAATGAGTGCTTCCAATTTGTCAATGCATTTTGCAGCAGTGTGGCTAGTGAATACCCATCCTTGAATCGCTCCAGTTGAGGTACTGTAACCTTTGATGCCGCCTCGACATTTTTGTTGCCGATTAATTGTTTGTTCGATGCACTGATCGGAAGGAATCGCATTGAATTTCCCTGGCTGACGTTTCACTGCAAAACTGCCTATGCTGGGATATAAGTGTATAATAAATTAGCTGCAATAGCCTTGCAAAGTGTCATAAAATGTAAGTTTTTGTAAGCATTTGCAGATGTTATAACGAGAACCAAACTAAAAATAGGTCAGAATACATTGTCGAATTTATGATCACGAGTGAGGACCAAAATAACAAACATTCATGTGTACTATGATATCGAATGCAACTTTTGAACAAAATAAAAAGCTCTGCTTACCAAAACTCGTTATACACTTCTGGATGGGTCTGTGGAAGTTTTTGCATTTCAGCCCAATAGAGCGTCAAGAAATGAGAATAATTTGGACGGTCGTAGGCAAACATCCAAGGAAGCATTCTTTGAGTTGCCAGCAGATGCAGATTCCAGTCTCCTTGACGTACAGATCGGATGAAAGCCAATAACGTTCTCATCATCTGCAAGAACGAAAACCAGAACATAGCCAAAGGACCAGCGTGGGTCTCTGAAAATGAGCTTTCAAATGCTGCCATGAGCTCAAACACGGGGTTGTGATTCGACATTAACTCGTTGAACGTAGTAGGAGTGGTGTCTTTTATTGTTGCTGCTAGCTCACTCGATGTCCACATATCAGTTACAGTGCAATCTTCACCTTTCTCTGTTAGCCATTTCTCAAACGCTGCGACTTTCCAAACGCTGCAGTGCATCGTACACGTACTTTAAGACCCTCATCAAATTGTTATAATGCTTCCCACTTATTACTTTTTCGCACGAAGCTTGACCTAAAAAAAGTATTGAAAGCATCTTGCTATGTGAAAATGTTCCACCCCATTCTTCCGCCCCTGCATCAAATTTAGGGTACGTAGTATGATTAAGAAAAAAATTGTTCCCGTTGTTATATAAGTTAGTACTAGATGACCTACCAAACTCAGAGGTAGGCTTGGTCTTACTGGGCCATGAAAATGTGTTTCTCGCTTTTAAACACATGACTTGTCATAAGTTACAACAAATGTAAGTATACTTTAAAGGTCAACATACCCAACAAATTTGCTTCGATAATAATGTCCCGGAGGCCAGCGTCAGCGAATCGTTTACCGATTATTGCTAAGAAGATCATTGACGTATGAAATGCACCCATCTGCAGCACGATGAAATCCCGCAAATCTTTGTGAATGGGATTGGACAAAATTTCTACTGCTTTGGCATATATGGCTAGGTCAAGAACTATGTCGGTCTCTGATAACCCCAGACTCTCAGCTTTGATTTTCGACTGTCGCAAAAGCTCGAGTACAGTTTCCATCTTTGTGGGTGATTGATTTATGGCGGGAAGATAAGCTACCTGAAAATACATAGATGTATTAAAACAATTTGCAAGGAGAAAATTCCGCATGCGCAAATTAGGTTTTGGGATCTTTCAATCAATTCCAACTTTCAAAGGTATTTGGTCGCATATATGTACAAAAAATGTGCGCAAGTGAAAGCCAGACGTTATATAAGGGCAACATACCTGTTGAAAGGACTTGCTCCTTTTGTTATTAAATAGTTAAATCCGGTCCAATTCGGAACAGTTTGTGTAACGTCACAAAGCTGAGGATTACATCGAAGAATACTCCACCAGAAATCGATTTTCTTTGATAAAATCTCCTCGAAACTTTCTTCCAACAATGCAAGATTTTCAATAGGTGACGGCTGTGCTCTATTCTTCGAAATATACGAACCCAAGACATTTGTAACAGCTGAATGATCTTGGCTATGAACTTGGTCTGGGTGGTGTCTCTAAAACCTCTTCGCCAGAAGAACGCACTTCACTGCTGCTGGCATGTTGAATCATGATTCCGTTTGTAAGGTGCATGCTGACCCCTGTTAGTGTCTCAGGGTTGACGTCATTATTATCCCAAACGAAAGTTACAAACGTTGAAGGCTGCATAATGTTAGGTACAAAACTTCTGAGAGTTTGTTCTTTCGATTGCTGGATTGCCAAATGTGTTTCTAATGCACATGTTTCATGATAAGATATGCCATGACCTAATTTGTTCATCCAGGAAATCACCTGTTTAGAACCAGTCTTCCTCTTTGTGCAAAGGGAAAGAATGACGTGCTTACTTGTTTTAGTATTTCCATTGCCAACAGCATACATTATGTCTTGACCAATAGATGAAACTAAACACTCTTTTCTGCTGGATAACTTTGACTTGGACGTTAGCAGTGCTTTCAAGAATGTGGAAAGAGCGAGTGGGAGAACTGTTTCAACACCGATCAGCTCCTCTTCAGTTGGAGGCCAGTTTGGATAAGTCACAGGTGCATCCAGAATCTCGTTCCTTAACAAATGTGCAACTTCTGTAACTTTTGTCAGCAGTGGTCGATCTTGTGATCTTTTATGGCTATCCTCGATTCTTCTTTTTCCAGCTTCAATAATCTGGCCAACTGGGATCTCACTGATGTAGACGAAATAGCTTCCATAGCGTGGGCACCAGAAATCGATCCGTTCCCCAAACAAGTCCTTTATTTTAAGCCTTAGGGTTTTAGGATGCATTCTGCTTTGGTCATCCTGCAGATTTTTTTCGAACATATCCACTAATTCTGACATGCTTACAACCATCCCTTTTTGAACTACTTGCTCTTCGATGTAGTCTTTCAGAAGTAGGATTTGCTCATCAGCTGTTCTCGCCGACGGTCCTATCTTTCTCTGCTCTTGTGTAATTTCTGAAACAGGATTTATGGTAATGAAATTCTTTAGCTACTATGACTTTCCAATCAATGCCTGTCATTTCCACTATCAATTGTGGATTATCTGATTTCTCCAATGCCGTTTGCTGAAGTCTGAATGCAGCATTTTCGGTTTCGCATCTCTGTAGCACTTCGTATCCACTGCCTGCCTTTTTTGTTTGTTTTTTATTACATATGCAGCATTCAAAATCAGCCAGTATACGCCCTTAAATAGATAAACAAATCATTAACGACCTTGTTAGTAAATACTCTCATGCATTATTTATACTGCGGCAGAAGTGGTAAAAAAACATCATTTTTACTTTCATCAAAACGTTTTCAAAAATGCAATCTTGTATGGCTACATTAATTATCCGTTCATACCTGCATCCCGGTCTTTTCTTCTTACGGAGCTTCTCCTATCATTACTGGTGCTTGGGACCTCACTACCATCATTACCTGTTTCTTCTGCTTGTTTTTGTTCCTTTCGCCTTTCTATGTTGGCCAGGGTTTTTGGATGGGTATAATTCGAGTAGCATTTTCTATGGTAACCGCTTTCAGAGCCTGGAATATCATTTTCTTCTAATTCAGATGTAAGTTGAATTACAACAGCGTCGTTTCTAATTAACCTTTAAAATAGATAGAATAAAACTTCTATAAATGGCAATCTCAGATACACTATGAATTAAACAAAAAAAAATACAGACAAGTTTCTTTGTAAAAGGTAAAATAAAATGAAACAAGAAATGGAAAGTTCTCTTACCCAGCAGTTTTTACTTTATTCCATGAAATCTCTGAGAAATCAGTAATCGTTTTCTCGTCATCGTATGCCTTCTGATGAATTATGCATTTCTTGATTTCGTCTTTTTTCTTCTTCTTTGGCGGTGAGAGAACTAACTTAAGCTGTGACATTTTCTCGTGAAATTTTCGTGCAAAACATTGAACTCAAAACTTGACTATCGCAAAGGCAAATTTTATACAATTCAAACGGAATAGGAACATAACAGTAACCAATAAGAAATAAGAAAAACATTGACGTATCTAAGAAATAAGCCAATAGAACTCCAGAATAACAGGAAAATGAAGGGAGTAAAACATGGTGGCATATCCGAGAGCGAAGAAAAACTACGTCATTGTATGACTATAATGGCTATACGAATGAGGTGTGAAAATACATTTCTTGTTTCTTGAGTATTACATTCAGGGTGCGTCATAACAAACAAGGAAGACGTATACACGTTTTTGAACCAAATGGACATCGATATTTTATACATTTTTATATCATGATTCCAACCATGGGCTGATTTCCTGGGGTAATGAATACTTTTTTATTTGAATCACGAAATAGTGTCGGTGATTTATGAATTTCTTTTGCTTTTCACAACAAGATTTCAAATAACAGGAAGTTACAAAATTGCCGGGAGTAGCATCAATTACAACCAGAACAAGAAAATAGCATAGAAAAGTCAAATCAAAGAATTTTCATTCATGAATATATCATCATTTATCACAAATGACAGAAAGATTTTAAATTATAGTTAAAAATTAGCTTTTCTTTTTCGGGTAGCTTGTTTAAGCTTGTTCAAAGTCTCGGAATTTCTCCTTTCATAGGCACCATCACCCCCTTGTTTTTAGTCTCGTTTCAATTTTACCTCGTTGTCATAACCAAATCTCAGAGAAAACAGGGCGATTTCATAATGGTGTTCTGCTGATTTCATTCAACAGAAAATCGCTTCGGAGGGGACCCAGAAGAAAATCCAGCAAGGCCAACAGGTGAAATCATAATTGCTATAACCTGAGGAATATTTTTATACAAGAATTAAAAGGCCCGCCAAAATTTCCAGTACTCGCATCGATTTCGGCTCTCAGCACCCGGACTATTAAAATGATGCAAAAACCAACATTGGATGCAGTACAAGTGAGGCATTTACTTGACGATTTTCTGCGTTTTCTCGCAAACATAAACCTGGATGATATCTGGACAAACACTCTAGAGGCAGATCCAAATTTTCCAATGAGAAGAAGAGCAAAAAGAGGTTGGTGTGAGACAGAAACCGAAACAAGTGATTCCATAGATTCCTGGAAACTATCCTTGTTCACTGTGTCCACAAGCGTTTGCATTGAGTTCTCACAACAGATAGCATGGCGATTCAACAATGTAGAACAGTTCAGGTGGATGGACATAATCCATCCCAGCAAATTCGGCTCTGGTCGAATAGTATCCCAAAAGACGAAGCGGGAACTTTTGGGAGAGTTCCAAAAACTGTACCCATTCGCTTTTAATGCCAGCAGTGCAATCACTGTGGAGAACAATCTTGATGTTCTCCATAATAATAAGGAAATTTGCCTTTTACTCGAAAAGGTGGTAAGAGAACGAAAGCAGGCAGTGCAGAAAAAAAAGGTCGCGAAAGCAGCAAAACGAAGACGAGTTAGTGCAGATGATGGTGCAAATCAAGAACAGGCAGATGAGCAAGAACAACCAGGAAATGATGATGATGAGATGCAAGTCGAGGAGAGCCAAGATGACGTTTTAAACGATGCTGCAATGGAAGAAGATGATATGGAAGTGGATGGCATGGGATTGAAAGAAGGGACCAGCTTACAGGACCTTTTGACCATAATCACAAATGCCGGCCTTGAAGATGCGTTTCCACAAGTTTTGGTTCTGTTGGAAATCGCAGCCATTACTCCTTTGACAAGTGTGCACTGCGAGAGAGTTTTTAGTCGAATGAAGCGTGTCATATCTTCTTCAAGATCAAAAATGCAACAGTCTAGAAAAGAACATCTTGTGTTACTGCAGGTTGAACATGCATTGCTGAGACGTCTAGTCAAGCAGCCATATTTTTATGGAATTGTTGTAACTTGCTTCAAGGGGAAGAATCAAAAACGCCTCGAGAGATTCTCTAGAAAGTAGACTTTTGCACAATATAGATAAACAAGCCGGGGGCGCTCGCGTTCGCTCGCTTCCCGGAGGGGGGCAGGTGAAAAAAACTTAATGTGGTTCGCGCACTTCGTGCGCTGCATTCGCTTACGCTCATGCCTCCTTCAACCCAACGTACCATGGGTTGGCTCCCTGCGCTCGCCCGTGGTTGGCGCACTCCGTGCGCTGCATTCGCCGACGCTCATGCCCCTTTCAACCCCACGTACCATGGGTTAGCTCCCTGCGCTCGCCTGTCTATCCATTATCAAAAAGCATTGACTGATAGGGCGCACTTCGTGCCCTGCATTCGCTCACGCTCATGCCTCTGCCTACTCCTTTCACAAAAGCTTGGCTCGCTTCGCTCGCCTGATAATCCCTTATCATAATTTGTTGATTAAAACTTTGGGCTTGTTTACATTAGGCCTAAGCATCGCAACTGTTCTCGTGAAGTCGCAAAAGAGCCAATAAACTTGCAGCAAAAGGCGAAACGGGTCACGTGAACAGCGAATACGTGGTTCGAAAATGGAGTTCGCAACGCGAATTTGGAATTTTCGCCATCGTAAACTGTAGTTTTTTCGTGATAGCACAATTAGCAGAATAATTAATGGAATAATTCAAAAGAACTTTAAAAAAACGAAACCAAAAATAGATAACCTTGGTCTAATTAATAATTGGCACTTTCCATTTGAAATTTAGCACAAATAATGTACAAACAAAAAAGCCTTTTTGATTACACGGTTCGCCGTTTCGGCCCATTGTTTTGAGGTGTTCGACCTATTGTTTCGGGTCAAATCTATTGTTTTTGGCAAGAAAGTGCGTCATCACGTGACCTCCGCAGAATATATATATTAGAAAACAAATTAATTTGCGTTGCATAGTAGCTAATACGAATGAAGAATGTCGTTTATTGTCAATACACTTTTTACATATATGTAAAACGTCATCAAAATGGGCGTGGTCTCTTTAAATTTCAGGGTTACGCCCCTTCCTTTTTTAGGTCTCTCGAAAACTAATAGCAGGTAATTTATCCTGCCAGCCGCACAAGGTTTTAATTATAAAGCTCTAGATTGTGAGAAGCTCAACAAAATCCGAAAACAATACAGAGCTCTGAAAATGATTTTTATTGATGAAATTTCAATGGTGGGAAATAAATTATTTAATTTTTTAAGCATACGCCTGCAACAAATAACAGGAAGCAAGAATCCATTTGGAGGTTTAAGCATAATAGCTGTTGGTGATTTGTTTGAATTGCAGCCAGTATTTGACAAGTGGATTTTGACAATTCTTTTCAAGATTATGGTGCACTGGCAACAAACATTTGGCAACAATATTTCCAGTTTTGTGAACTGCATACAATAATGCGACAGAAAGATGACAAAAAGTTTGCTATGCTACTGAACCGATTACAGGAAGGAAACCACACAGTGGAAGACATAAATGCCCTGAAAACAAGAGAAATTTCAAAAAACAACGACTGCATTGCCAACACCCTAACTTGTACACATCTATCTCTGACAAATGCTGCAGTTAATTCATTCAATGATTCAATTTTTAAAAATGCAAATGAAGAAAAGGTAATTGTTCAAGCAATTGATATGGTCATAGGTGATTTGGCAGACGATGTGAAGCAAAAGTTGGTTGATAAGATTCCAGATAACCCCACAAAAACGATGGGCTTATACAGTTTCCTGCCGATAGTTGTTGGTCAGAAATATGACTTGACATCAAATATCAGAACATCTGATGGTCTTACCAATGGCGCTGAGTGTATTGTTCAAAAAATTGACTACAGAGTACAAAACTCAAGCAGACCAAGCATTATTTGGGTAACATTTGACACTGAGAACATAGGCACTAGTGAAAGAATGCAATACAGATCACTGAGATCACAAGATGTAAATATTTTGTGGACATCCATAATTGAAGTAAGCAAACAATTTGTAATTGCAAGATTCACCCATTACAAGTATATCGGACGTCAATTTTCACTGAGACAAGCAGCTGCAAAAACAATTCATCGTTGCCAGGGTGATACTTTGCAACAGTTAGTAGGAAGTTTTGGATCAAGGACAATTGATCATATACATTATGTTGGACTCAGTAGAGTTGTAAATATGAACAATTTGTATATCAACACTCTTAATGAAAAAAAGATATCTGTCAGTGAGAAAGTTAAAGATGAAATGACACGACTCAGGACAATTGCACAATATCAACCATCTTTGACATTTCTTTATAATATATCAACCAGTTTGAAAGTGTTTTTCCACAATGTGCGATCATTCACTCTCCACAAAAAAGACATACTTCAAGACTTTAATGTATAATCTGCAGATATAAATATTTTTGTGGAAACTAATTTTTCAAACAAAAAGGAAGATGAAAATTTTATGATACCTAACTTTATGTTATATAGAAATGATCAACTTGCGTTATGCAAATCTATCAATGGAGCTGCAGCGTATACAAAATTAAACAAAAGTAGTAGCACCACTCATTTCAATCAAAACACAAACAACATGGAAATCACGGTTACAGTTTCCAATGAACCAATTGAAAATTTGCATATTATTAGTGTCTACAGATCATCTACCAAAGTATCATTTAAATCTATGCTTGCAGCAATAGAAAATATTTGCAAGATATTCAAAGGATGTCCAACCATTATTGTTAGTGATTTCAATGTGAATCTCATGAAGCAATCTGCACACATGACAGCTTTAATGACTGAAATGGAGAAACTACAATACTCACAACTGATACAACAGTCAACAACAGATTATGGTTCATTGTTGGATCATATTTACACCAATATAGCAGACTCAGTTACTCATGTTGGTGTACTTGAATCGTATTTTTCTGACCATAAACCTATTTTCTTTTGTCTATGCTAAATATAGGTAAATATTTGCAATTATGCAATATTTCACAGTCATTTGAATGCCAAACCAATTCTTCATATTGCAAAATATACATTGTACTCTGTAGAGATTTAAATGTGAAGATACAAAAACATATGTTGTGTCGGTCTTCCAAAGAAATCTGCCAACTTTCAAGGTTTGATGGGTTCTTTCATGGTTCTTACCATAAAAAACACATTTAATATAATGTACACACGGTATAAAGAAAATTTTAAAGTGCTTATGCATCGAATTTTTACATAGTGTTTTTATTTCAAAAATCTATAGATTTCAATGCACTGATTAACGTGGCGCAAATAGAATTTGCAAATTATGCATACTTTTTTCGCTATTAACCTTCAAAGTAGGCAATTTTGACCTTTTTCGTGCAAAATCTGTACATCACTGTGATGTCATCAAGCGTCCTGTCTGCAACGTCAAGCAGGAACGGCGACGCGGGATGACGTCACATTTTTTGGAGGTACCCATTTTCAAACTTAAATTGTGTCTCTAACGTTCAACAAAATGACACCAATTTTTTCCAGAACGATGGCTAAAAGATTCGCCCTTATGTTGGTTCAGCCGGAGCTCAAATATCCCCACTCTGAGTGGAGCTATTAAAAAAAACAAGACAACGTTCGAAAAAACCCATTGACTTCTATTGCGCAAAATAATTTGGGTCATCACTGTGACGTCACAGCATTGCGATATTTTTCGTAAAAGGTGGCCTGATGCAAGGTGATATTAAAGTAACTTATACTTGTCAGATGCACGTCAAAATTGCATCAAACTGATCAGTACATCTTTGGCTTTCATTTAAAATAAAAAAATTGATATGTCAAATTTCGTTGCATAAGCACTTAAAGGTTTTTTCACATAGCACACAGAAATCAAGTCATTCAAACTCAACGCAACTCTTTCAGCAGATAATAGGTATGCGTAAAATATATATATCTCCTTTTTTACCTAAAACTAATTGATGATGTATATGTGTTACAAAATGATAAAGCATGAAATAGAAAACATTATATATTTTTGTTTTTCATTTTATTGCACCAAATTAAAGAAATGTCAATATATTCATGCAAAACATACCCCTCAACAACTCATCAAAAGACAAACACTTATGAATGGACATTTTATTCAAGACTGCAACATGGCTATTTTCCAAATATTGTATATGAGTTTCTCATGAATGTAACTATTGGAGCCTTCTTTTCCCAAACACACAGAACCTCAATAAAGCGGATATACATAAAACAATTTATAATAGACAATAGGTATGTGTAAAAAATATATATCTCATTTTTTACTTAAAACTAATTGATGATGTATATGAATTACAAAATGATAAAGCATGAAATAGAAAACATTATATATTTTTGTTTTTCATTTTATTGCATCTTCTTTATTTGTTCACCACTTCAACTTATTAATTACATTTTTTTGCAGGTATCAAATTGAAGAAATGTCAATATATTCATGCGAAACATACCCCTCAGCAACTCATCAAAAGACAAACACTTATGAATGGACATTTTATTCAAGACTGCAACATGGCTATTGTCCAAATATTGTATACGAGTTTCTCACGAATGTAACTACTGGAGCCTTCTTTTCCCAAACACACAGAACCTCAATAAAGCAGATATACATAAAACAATTGTTCCTGTTAATATATAGTAGATTGTTGGCAATCACTTCTGGTGCATTTTCTTCAAGACGGAACAATTCCAAACATATTAAAATTAAATTAATCAACAAACAGTTTCTGAACTAGTTTACAGAATGTGAACCAAGGAATCACATTTTATTTGCTTTAACATTTCCAAAAATAATTCAGCATGCTATCAAACTTTAAGTTAGCCTCTTGTTGATATTTGTAATCATCCAAGTTGCATTGAAATTGACGAATTAAATTCACAGCTACAATCTTTGAAAAATTAGAATTTTTTCACTCAGTAGAATCAGAAAAATCTCATAAAATCCAACAGTTATACAGCATTCTAAAAGTCATTAGTTTCTGATTATTTATTAGCCAACTCAATACCAACAACTTTCTTTTGAATTGTGTCATTCTTTATAATGACTGACTAGGGGTCATCACTCGCTTTGCTCGTTCGCCCCAGCCCGTCAAGTAAAAAAGGCTTAATCTGGTTGGCGCACTTCGTGCGCTGCATTCGCTAACGCTCATGCCCATACATACATACATACATACATACATACATACATACATACATACATACATACATACATACATACATGAGCCGGGTTCGGTCGCTTCACTTCCTCCCTGGAGCCCATGAAGTAAATAAAGCTTAATCTGGTTGGCGCGCTTCGCGCGCTGCATTCGCTCCCGCTCATGCCCATACCTACATACATACCTACATACATACATACATACATACATACATACATACATACATACATACATACATACATACATACATACATACATACATACATACATACATACATGAGCCGGGTTCGGTCGCTTCGCTCCCTCCCCGGAGCCCGTCAAGTAAGCAATGCTTAATCTGGTTGGCGCGCTTCGCGCGCTGAATTCGCTGCCGCTCATGCCCATACATACATACATACCCTACAATACATACCCTACAATACATGCCATGCAATACGTACCCTAAAATACATACCCTACATACATACCCTACAATACATACCCTACAATACATACCCCACAATACATACCCTACAATACATACCCTACAATACAAACCCTAAAATACATACCCTACAATACATACCCTACAATACAAACACTACAATACATACCCTATAATACATACCCTACTATATATACCCTACAATACATACCCTACAATACATACCCTACATAACATACCCTACAATACATACAATACAACACATACCCTACAATAGATACCCTACAATACATACCCTACAATACAAACCCTACAATACATACCCTACATAACATACCCTACAATACATACCCTACAATACATATCCTACATAACATACCCTACAATACATACCCTACTATACATACCCTACTATACATACCCTACAATACATACCCTACAATACATACCCTACAATACATATTACGACGCAACATTTCTAAAGAAAGTAAAGGTGGGAGGTCGAATCTTCCCCCCTGCCAAGCGACCCCCCCGCGTCCACGCTGCCCCCTGAAAGCTGTTTCTGAAAGTTGATAGCTTCAGTGTGAAGTTTGAAAAAAAAGGTGCTTTCAAAAATTTAATCCATCCTGGAAAATTTAAACTCAATCTGTAATAAAAATTATATCAAACTGTAGCTAAGGAAACAGCAAACACGCTGCAAGTATTCTCATCTCTTAAATAAGTAGTACTGAATTCTTAGAGACCATTTGGTGGAAGTGGTTTGAATGAAATTTCGGAGCCGTGCAAAGAGCAAAACCTTTGAACACACTTTAGCAAGTAAAAATAGTATTTACCGTGGCAAATAGTGACCCAGTTGAACTCAAAAAACACCAACATGAAGGTAATATGTTGGGGAACAATTATCGAAAGTGTTTGGGTAAAAAATAATCAATTGTGGCAGGCTGAAATTGAATTTTAGCAAATGCAAAAACAACGCGTGTTGCGTGAACAATTGCTCCTTCCCGAGTGAAAAGCAACTTTGTTGGAAATCGTAAAAAACAAAAAAAAAACAAAAAAAACAACACATTATTTTAGTTGTGTTATCAGACAACACTTGTCAAAAATTTAAATGGGGAAAATCGTGCAAATAGGGCCGGAAAAATTCAAAACTTTGACCATGGCCTAAACGTTGTTAGCATGCCGAAGCAACAATGGCGGTCGCCTACTACAAAACCCACAACTATTTCATTCAAAAAACAAAACAAAGCTATCACCTGTGTTCTCTATTGTTTCCTGCAACTCTCCAGGGGTCTTTCAAACAATTAAGAGCTCTTTACAAAGATAATTCAGCTGGTAAAACACTTTGAAAGGCGCCCACCTCACTTTTTGTGTACAAAACAAAAACACGTGTCTTCTCCAAAAGTACCTGCTGCCTGCCGAGGGCAAATTTGCATGATAACGAAAAATGCGTGACTTTTCACGTGAAGTCACGAAAGAGCCAATCAAATTGCAGCAAAAGGCGAAACGCGTCACGTGAAGAGCGAACTCTTTCTTCGAATTTAGAGTTCGCGACGCGAATTTGGAAGTTTCGCCAGCGTAAACCGTCGTTTTTTCGTGATAACACAATTAGTGCAGTAATGAATAGAATAACTCAAAAATTCTTTTAAAATAGGCTTGCAAAAATAGAGAACTTTTGCCTACTCCAGAATCGGAGCCTTTCCATGCAAGTGCCAACCTTGTGCGCCCCTATTGAAAAAAGCCTTATTGATCACCGATTCGCCATTTCGGCCCATTGTTTTCGGGCGTTCGACCTATTGTTTCGGGTCGAATCTATTGTTTTAGGCAGAGTTTCGCCACCGTCACGTGACATCATAGAATATATATATTAGATTCCAAGCTGATTACTTTCTCTGTGAAATCATCAACAGTAATGCTTCCCAAATCAGCCTCGCACACTTCTGCCAGACTTTCCATACCATCATTATAGGATGATAAATTCATCTTTCTCTCATTCTCATATTCCACACAAATACGGGCAAAGCATTGAGTTTTGCAACGATTTGCTTTCAGAACCATCTTGCATGATGCACATTTTGCCATTTTACCTTTCACATCTACCCTTTTCATACACAAATAGCAGTGGTACTTTTGCATACTTGACACTCCAATGATCTCTCCACTTACTGATGCTGTCGTAAAAAGTTGCACATCACTCAGCACTGGCAATTGCTCCTTGAAATTCTTCACCTTCTTCATTTTTGTCAACCCTCCTTTAACAGTATTTACATACAATTGGTGGTTCATTCATTTTAACCTCAAGTTTTGAAATTCATATGTCTTATCATTTTCAACAACTTCCACTTGATCTTCCCAAAAGGTTATATTAATATATCCTGCTGGATCCAAAGCAATGCCTTCTTGTTTTCTCAAAGAACCTTTTGCTGTAGAAATTAGCTTTACTTCTTGCAGTTGCTTGATTGTTGCCTTCACATTGACAACTTGCTCAATTGCAACATTTGACAGGCTTTCAATATTAAGAAACTTTGATACATCAATACCTTCTTTGTATTCAAAATTTAACTCGCCAGCTGCAACAACATTTGTGTCTTCATCAATGATGATGCTCTCTTCACCATACATAATTCTTTTTCGATACTTATTGATCTTCACAGGACTTTTGCCAGCCATTAATGTTTCCAAATGCCTTTTCCTTGAAGGTGAAAAGCTAACGCCTGGCACAACCCCACCTTCCGTTTGGATGTTGCAATGAAACATTTTATGATCTCCTGATTTCTCTATTGCGGAGACATGTTGAATATAACCATTAATCTCACTCTGAAAACAAGAAAGTGCCACATTTCATGAAGAACCTAGTTATCAACCAGCGTTTATGATAGTGAAATAAAATCAATTACAATTCACATTTTCATTTTCAAATTTCAATTATTCACAACATTATTAGGGACCAAAAACTTACCTTGTCTTCTTCCATTCTTTCTCAGTTAGTTGGAAACAGGCACAATTGTATTCCGATGCTTTTTGACAGTTAATAGAATTACATCATTAATTTGAGTGTTAATAGAATTACATTATGTCCTCAAACATATATTTATCTACAGTTACAAACAACCATAAAAGTCCAAACCCCCCCCCCCCCCCCCCATCCAGTAAAATAAAATAGACTTGGTGGATAGCCTATAAAAATAGGATCATAAAAACCCCCAACAGGCAAACAGTGGAAATATCATTGCTGCTTTCATTCATCCACTATAATACTATACCCTATTCTAAATGGGTTGGGTGACAATCATAATGTGCTGCTCAGTTTCCTCATCAATAAATCATTCTACAAATTTTCTCACCAAACTAGTTTTGCCATAATTTTTATAATTTCCCATATTTAGCAACTTAGATGTAAAGTTGGTTGTTTTTATTCCTTTCTCTAATTTTGCTAGTAGCTAGGAAGGAACGCCTTATTTTCCTGCGCTAACAGACACAAGTCTACCTAGGTAGGCAGAAGGCCTACTCTACTCGCAACAATGAAAATGAAATCAAACCAAATGAAAGTGCCAATAATAGGACAATCAACGCTCTCTATAGTATTGCAGTTACTCTCATTAGTTCACTACCTTTTATGAAATGCTACAAAGCCCGCAACAATCAAATCTTAGTAACAAAATATTGAATACTTACTGTCACTTTTCTTCGCTTTTTGGCACACCCACCAATACAAGCTTCTGTCTGTGTAATACTCCGGTATTTCTACTGGGTATCGTTACAGATTCGACTTCAGAGAACACACGAACTTTTTGCGTAACTTCAAAACCAATAACTATATGTTCTACTTACAAAACTATACTTTCATAGACATGCAAATCTAGCGTGTACAACTGTCGTGAACTTCGATGAGAGAACACCCAACTAATCACAGCGTGAACATTCCATTACACACACGACACGACGGACGGGGGTAACACAAAACACAGAATATTAGTGTCTCTAGAGGTCTGGACCCTACATCTGCTTTCCCTTCTCGTTTCTCTTGGATTGGAACAAAATCAACACAAATCATGTGATCCAATGATCACATGATCCATATTGGCATTTGTGTTGGGAACATTGGTCTGCAAGCGCAACTCGGTTAGCAGCATTCACGCCGATAAAATTCTTTCCACTTCCTAAATCGGCCAAAATTACGTAATTTGACCGCTTCGAATACAACTTCGAATATCATATCACTGCTGCAGAAACTTATTCTCCTCTGACTTTTTTGCCGTGAGTCTCCTATAGCATTCCTATTTTTAATAACCTACCACCCAATATTCCATTTTTCAATGTATTTTTTCATAGTCATATTTACATGATATTGTCTTATAGTTTACCCATTGTTTTTCATTCTCACAACCAAAATAGCCTACAAAATAAGATGGAGGATGTTATATGCAGGTTTTTACTGTTTCTGGGTAGTTTTTAAATAGTTTTTAGTTTGTAGTTATGTTGTTCGATAGGTTGTAGTTATGCAGTTTTATAGTTTGTAGTTCTGTTGTTATGTAGCTTAGTGGCCTTGCTCATGCATGAATTATTCATACTCATAATAACTTATCTTTTTTCGGCCCACCAATCAATCTCACAAATTTCCCATATTTATGCATGGTCAATGCTTCTTTCTGTTTAAATAGTTCCAAATTCAGTTCATTGTCATATTCAGTTCCATTCACATATTATTGTTGTAATATTAAAACCGACATATTAATTACACACTTACCACACAAAAAACCAAGTAGGGATATCCTTTCATTTTTCTGTTCAGCAATCAACACCTGCAACAATAAATTATGTGAAACCATTAACCAAATACACAGTTTCAATAATTTACAATACTTTCCAGGTTACAGCAATGCCAACACTCATTGCTTATATCAGTGTCAGCTAGCCCACCAAAACACAGAAGAAGAACAGATTTCTATTATTACTATGCAATTGCTCTGAATTTCCCTTCTTTTCTAAGAAAATTTCATAGAAAAACTAAAGTTACCAACTGACCCAGGCCTGCCATGCATGTTGACTAATTTTTATGAAAGGATGCATATTCTCTTTCAATATGTACAAATTCTATAATTGATAGATAATAATTAAAGTTTAACACACCATAACTCATTACAGTTTGCTTAATAGCGTTTGATTGGAAAGATTGACAAAGATCAAATTATATTATTACCATTTTTCTTATTCCTCCGATTTCGTCCCCTCCTTTGGTCGTCAACGCTATCTGCCATGCAGCCTTCCTTTCCTTTACTTACAACATAATAATAATAATGTCGCGAATAAAATTCAGACTTTCAATTCAGATAAAATTAGACTTTGTCTATTTTTAACCGGCCAAATTTTCTAAAGGCTATAATTATAGTTAATCTTATTCTTATATTTATCGCTGAGTAAGTACCTACTTTTAACGTGTTTTAATAACTACAAGCCAGCCAGATTACTTATCGCAACTTCACCTCATAGCGCAAAAATTATTGTTTTTCTTGGTATGCTTTTAATTACAACAACAGGTTACGTGCTGTGAAGGTAACTTCTTTATCAAAATTTTAAGTTTACGACTATTCTGATTTCTCTTTTGTTTCTACCCATGGATTTGAAAGACACAAGGCTAGGCTCGGTAAGAAATTTATTATTTCACTACAGTTTTCCTACCTCGCTGATGTATCTGCCTCTTTAATTGTGTGTTTTTCTTCTAAATAAAGGCCCGCCTAAATCTATTTTAAAATAACGGACACTTCTCTTTCACAAACTCATTTAGACAATAAACTTATATCTTTGTTTTTTTATTTCTCTCTTTCCAAATGAGCCTCTGTACAACAAACTATTTCCTTAATTCAGTGTTTCCTTTATGCATAATAAGTATATTAATAACAATTTCTCAATTATTACCTATATATACTTATTTATTACCATTGTTGTTGCTATTAAGACCATTGTCAACAAGCAATAACATTTACAATAATTTGGCCTAATTATATATCTCATACTTCATATTTCTCTTTCATACCACAACGTGAACCATGCCACGCAAGGCCAAGAGAAGTATAACCGGCACCAGGCGTAGAAATCAAGTGCGGGAGAATATGCAGCATCACAGACAGATCAATCAACAGCTTCATCCTCAACAGAGGGGAAATGCGGATAACCCACTTGCAGCAGTCAACGATCTTCAACAAATGCAGCTCGAAAACCGTCAGCTAGAAGCCCCTGAATATCAGCCATTTCCAACACAGTATCCCCTTCCACAGATACAGCCGATGGAGATGGACAAGGAACCAGAGCTTCCCATTCTGAACCAAGCGCTTCCCATTCAGAACCAAGAGCTTCCCATTCTCAACCAAGAGCTTCCCATTCAGAACCAAGAGCTTCCCATTCAGAACCAAGAGCTTCCCATTCTGAATCAAGAGCTTCAAGCAGGAGAACAACCTGCAGACATCGAGATGCACATTGCAGTTCCAGTACCTGATAAAAATCAGATACCAGAACCCATTGAAGATCAGCAAATGCAAGTTCCCAACCCTGTCCCCAAGAGCAATGGAGCTGAAAACCTCATCCCCTTCTCCCCATTACCACACCACTTGAATAAAATGACCAGAACATTCATTGTGGTGCAAAGTTCTTCAAAGAAGAACTTAACACAAAAAAACAGTACAACAAATGTTGCATGGGAGGTTTAATCACTCTGGATCTAATTCGACCACCTCCAAACAGTGTCATGCACTTATACACTGGTGATAATGCCGAATCAAAATATTTCTTAAAGCACTTTCACCAATACAATTCCTTAATGGCCATGGCATCACGGAAGGCTAATATTGTACGTCATGCTAGAGCTGGACCACCAGTTATCACAATTCACGGAAAGGCATATCACATGACAGGTAATTGATAGAATATGTTTACACTTACCATAATTCCATTCTACGTTAAATATCAATTCCCTCATCATTGATCAAGTGTAATTTCTAATTCCCAAACTTATGCTTTGTTGGATTGTTAACAGGTGTAACAGAAACAGACAAATGCAGAAAATACTCTGAACTCTACATCCTGGATACGCAACAAGCATTACAAGAACGGCAAAACACTGCAAGAGAACGACATCTTGATTTGGACATTGTTGCACTTCTACAGAATGAATTGATGGCAGTCAATCGATTTGCACAACATTATCAAAGCATGGGTGAAATATTGGAGGAAGAACGGCAGCAAGCTATTGCAAACAATCAGCCAGTTCCGACATTCAAAATGATCATAACAGGTCGCCCACAGCAAGATTGCAGATACGATAACCTTACTGCGAGAGAAATTGCAGCTATATACACAGCACAGAATGGAGGTGCACCAAATCCTGATGATAGGGAATTGCAAGTTCAAACAAGACGCGGTAATCTCATGAAGATTTACGCAACTAATCCCATTGCCGATCCTCTGACGTATCCATTGATGTTCTTTCATGGTGATAGAGGATACGGTTTGGACCTTCAACGATTGCCTACTGCAAATGTAAGATGTCAACAAAACAACAATTGTCAGCGCCGTACCAAACTAACCCTCACCAAATACTACTCATACAGAATCCAGGTCAGGAATGCATTCTCAACCATCCACATTGCATCACTTCTATTTCAACAGTATCTGGTAAATTCATATACAAAGGTAGAAGGCAATAAACTGAGCTGGATTATGAACAATCAACATCAGCTTCGTGTTGACACTTATCGAGGCCTGATGGATCATCTTCACAGAAGAGCTGAAATCGAAAACCAGATGGCCAGGGCTAACAATCCTAATCAGCCCGTGCATATCGATGTTGGCTGTGTTATCATTCTACCGTCATCCTTTCCAGGCAGCCAAAGAAACATGTATCAACATTTTCAAGATGCAATGACAATCGTCAGGAAGTATGGCAAGCCAGACATCTTCCTCACAATGACTGCCAATCCTAAATGGAAGGAGATAGAAGAAAACATTCATCCATATCAGACGGCCATTGATCATCCGGACATTGTCACACGAGTATTTCAACTCAAACTCAAAGAACTACTCGAAGACATACTACACAACAACATTCTTGGACATGTCAGAGCACATGTGTATGTCATAGAATTTCAAAAGAAAGGACTACCACACGCACACATGATCCTGTTTCTTTTGCAAGCTGATAAACCACGAACACCACAACAGGTAATGTATCCACTACATGTACTAATAATTCTTTCTCCTATTGTGGCATTTATACGCAATGCACAGTATAACTATTCTGTACATCATTTCTATTATCAAATTGTCATATTCATTACCAGGTGGATCAACTCATATCAGCAGAGATTCCAGACCCACAGGATGCAAAATATCACAAGTTGGTCCTAAAACACATGACACATGGACCCTGTGGAATTTTAAATCCCTTATGTGTGTGCATGGAAAATAAATGTGTCCGTCGGTTTCTGCAGTTCCCCATGCACGACAAAAGCCACGTAATCAAACGGCTTTCTGTTCATCTACCATTTGAGCAACCAGTCATCTTTCATGACAACGATGACGAACAAAGACTCAATAACATTGGTGATAGAACAACACTCACAGCATGGTTTGAACTCAACCAGCAAGATCCAGCTGCATATCAGTACCTCTACCATGAGATACCAGAGCACTATGTCTTCCAGGAGCGTTCAAAAACATGGACACCCAGACAACAAAGAATAATGCCAGTCATTGGTAGAATAACGCAAGTGCAGCCTAGACCTTGCGAGCAAAAATTCGCTTTAAGACTCTTGCTATTGCATAAACGAGGAGCTACGTCATTTGAAGACCTTCGAACGGTAGAAGGTCATCTATGTGACTCCTTCAAAGAAGCAGCATTAGCTCTTGGGCTATTGGAAGATGATGCCGAAATCACACGCTGTTTACAAGAGGCAGTCATCTTTAACATGCCACCACAACTCAGGCAGCTGTTTGCGACATTGCTACTCTTTCAAACGCCTTCAGACATCAGAACACTCTTCGACACCTTCAAAGAAGCGGTGAGTGAAGACTTTGTCAGACGTGATCAACTCAACAATCCAGACATAACCTTTCAAGACAGACACATGTATCAATGTCTGCATGATATTGACAACAATTTGAAGGTTCATGGTTTGTCCATCACGAATTACGACCACCTTTCTCAGCTACCGGCTGACTTTTCATTCCAGAACAAGGTGGTTTACAATTCAACATGATGACAATCACTGTATAATTTAGCCAACATGTACTTCTACTTATACCAAAATAAACTATTCTTATGTTTTCAGAGGAAGATCATATGGATGTTGAAATTGAAAGAGAGCAAGGAGAACAAATGCGAACTGCATTGAATCCAGAACAACGAGTTGTTTACACGGCCATTATTGGAGCAATTGAGGAGCAATCAGAACAAAACTGTCATTTTCTCGACGGACCAGCTGGCACAGGGAAAACATTTCCCTACAACACGTTGGTTCGCAACCTCAATGCTTCTGGGCACAAAGTTCAGTGTATGGCTTGGTCAGGAATTGCAGGAACACTGCTTATCAATTGCAGAACATCGCATTCACAATTCCAAATTCCAATACCATTGAAGCTGGAATCAACATGCAATGTTAAGAGACAGAGCCGAAGAGCGCAACTGTTGCGTGAGACAACCCTATTTATATGGGATGGAGTTTCAATGATACCAGCATTGGCATTACAAGCAGTTGACAGACTGCTTCGGGATATCACAAGAGTTGACAAGCCATTTGGTGGCAAATTCATTTTACTTGGTGGCGATTTCAGACAAGTTCTATCGGTTGTTCCCAAGGCAGGAAGAGAGAAGATCGTATTAAAGAGTCTTAAATAATTTCAAATCAGTGATTCGTGGGCAACAAGTTTCAACAACATGGTCTACACACAAACATGAGAGCTGTTCAAGATGAATCTTACAGAGAGTTCCCAGAATGGCTCCTAAGACACGGCAACAAACAAGAACCACATGATGCACTTGACAATATCACTTTGCCACATCAAATATGCACATGTTCGCAAGAGGAAATGCTCAACTTCATATATCCCCAGCCAAACACACCACAGTCACACCTCATGCTGGATCCGTAACCATGTCGGAACGTTGTTGTCTTACCCCAAAGAATGACTTTTCACACCAAATTAACCACATCATTCTGGAAAGACTACAAACTCCCGAAAGAACATACTACAGCACAGACAGTGTGATAACAGAGATGAGGTCCAGATGAGGAGGCGGCATATCCAATTGAATTTATCAACAACCTTTCTCCTAATGGATTGCCGTTACACCGACTTAGACTCAAGGTATAATCTTTCTTCCTATGTAATAATAATACATGACATGAATTCTAGACAAAGCATCATTATCCTCTAGTCATGTACTAATATTATGCAATAGTAATTTATAATTCTCTTTGTTTAAGGTTGATGCAACAATCATTCTTCTGAGGAATCTAAATCCAAATAAAGGTCTTTGCAATGGCACAAGACTCATTGTACACCATCTCCGACGTAGCATTATCACAGCAGAGATCATCACGAAGGAACACAGAGGCCAACAGGTCATGATTCCCAGAATAACAATGTCAACACAAGACACTGAAATGCCGTTCAACAGCAAGCGACGGCAATTTCCTGTCAGACTAGCATACTGCCTTACTATCAACAAGGCATTGGGACAAATCTCTCAGGTATGTTGGTTTGTATTTACCTGAGCCCGTGTTCACACATGGCCAGTTATATGTGGCCATGTCAAGAGCAACACCATTTGACGGGCTCAAAGTATTCCTCCCAGAGGAAACACACATGAAGACAAAAAATATTGTCTTCCAAGAAGTCCTGTCAAGGTCTTCACAAACCATAGAGCATAAATCGTGTTGCTCTCAAGGGCGTCTACCAAAATACACACACACCAAACACGAGGGCTCAGATTGTGGTTCTACCGGATCGGCTTTGTTGCACTTTATAGTGTGACGAACATTCATTCCTGGTTTGCCACGCCACTCCAGTTAATAAGATCCACCAAGAACGATCCGGACACTTTCACAACACTGCAGTGTCCGGGGGTGTTTATCAACAACAACACGATCTGGGTCCTGCGTAGTGCCTGTATCAAAACAGATATGCTTTGCCATGCTCTCCGATATTGCCTATGGGAGTATGGCTTTCCTTTTCTCTGTGTAAACTGCAATCTGTCCATTAACCATAGTTTTTTTTGCATAAGAAATTGCATACAACATTAAGATTATCCCTCTCTCATCCCAATAACTAATGATAACTAATGTACTTATTGAACTTAACTCTTGAATATGTAGTATTACATATTCCAAATTAAAATTGCAGTTTTCATGAACACCAAGGAAACCTCGAACAAAGGTTACCCCTTGAAGTTGGTGTTCGAGCCTTAAACTACTGTAAACGGCAATCTTCTTTTTTTACTATGACCAAAATTAATGGTGAGAATGCATGAAGCATCAAGAGAACAGACATCCGTGTCGTTGATGTGTGCCATGCGAGTGTGAATTTGATGTTGAACAATGCTGTCAACATCGCCGAACACTCCCCATGATGAATGAAGACATTAGTACAATCTACACACGGCACAAATTATCTCTCATTCATCTTCACCATCTGTTGATAACTGTCAAGAATAATAACTAATTGATTACTATTTTTGTACTAATGTATCATATATAACAAAATTGCAGGATTAATCTACTCTCTGTTAGTATCTAATAAGCTTCATCAATGTTCATTTTTAATAAGATGCACTTCTGTAGTTTATTTTGACCAATAATAACAGTTTATGTGACATTGAAACGAGGCCATTGTATTATATTGAAAAAGACTTTGGCCTCATTTCCATCAATGGCACCGCTAACTTTTGAAATGCTCCATTATGAAACATGAATTTGATTCAAGAAACAGCGTAACTTTGGCATCACCAAAATTTATCAAGAGGACAACTTAAAGTTCGAAAACTATCTCCAGATTTACAGAGAACATTTTCAATGTGTCTTACAGGTAAGTGAATACATTTACATCTTATATTAAACTATCTACAATTCAATCACCAGCTAAATTTTGGTTAGGGCATCCAAACTTCACTGATTGCCCCGACACGACATGACAGTTTCTTCGGTTAGGCCATGCAAACCTCAACAATTGTTTTACATCTTCACCTTTTCGCTGATTCAAAAATAAATTTCTGGTGCCCTGACTATATGTGCCTACGAGAGCAAGCTTGGACCCAAAATGATTCTTCCAGTATTTGCCACTTTATGGATTCCTTTTTGTGTTCATTGCCTCCTCTATATGTTACATACATCAACATCTTCTTCTTTAAACTAAAGTTTTCCCAATATTAATGATGAATGACCTAAAAATCATCTTCAAAGGCTTTTCCTGTTTAGTTTCATTGTTGTATGTCAAAGAAACTAATATAATGATGTGTACAGTAATAATTGTATTGAGCTCTAGGAAAACTAACCTGGATGTTACATACACACACTGTCCGGTCATCTAATTAATATTTCATGCATTACATGAACACTTAACAATTGACATTTACCAACCTCTTACTGCACTAGTGCAGAAGCCAATGAAAATATAATGCAACAACATGAAAGTTTGTTTCCACTAATTGATAAACAATCTCTATCTACCTCTTTCTACTAGTACATTGAGTTATGTAGCAAAGCATAAATATAATTTTCACAGATTTTGCATTTCAAACATGTTTTTGAAGTAATCCACAAAGGGAATCACTGCGGCTTCACAACTATGATATTGTTCTATTGTCCTGTATTATTTGGCACCATTAATGATTTCTTTTTTCCCATATGATACTTAGTGAAACAAATGCTGAAGTGCTGAACCAAAGCTGTCAATGTCACTAATGTTTGCTATTCACACCATGCAATTGTCAAATGGCTCAAACAAACATTTACTATGATATATGAAAAGTCAATGGAATCCTTAACAAACTCATGGAAAGAGAATTCTGTCTATGTAAGTTTCAATCACATTTTAATTCCACTAGCCTTTTGTGACAGGCTATTGCCTCATAATAATTGACTGAAATGGGAAACTGCTAAAATGACAATGTATTACCTACATCATTGTGATTCAAATGAAATTCTTGCACAATATCAAACCTCATTGTTATGACATATGTATATTAGTCAAGTTAAATTGAACTTATGACTTACATTAATTAGCTTTTCACTAACCTTTCACCAAAAGTATTGTGTTTTTAGAGGTGTATGACCCATTTTTACCTGTCCACCAATACGAGATTACTTTTCTCAAAACGAGGCTAATCTGCCAAACTCCATTCACACAACCCCAAAAGTGTGCTGTACTGCCGGAAGCATAAGTGAAAGCAAATAGAACACGCGCATGCCTACCAACCAGTTAACTCATCTCAACAACATACTATCAACCAATCGATTGCATGGGGCATGAGCGGGAGCGAATGCAGCACGCAAAGCGCACCAACCAGATTAAGCTTTTTTTACTTGATGGGCTGGGGCGAACGAGCGAAGCGAGTGATGACCCCTAGTTTTGGGTCGAATCTATTGCTTCAGCGTAGTTTCGAGCCCTTGTCACGTGACTCCACAGAGTATATATATAGCACAAGATCTGTTTGGATTTCGAGCGCACATATATAATATATGTATAAATCTGAAATCCTGAATTTGTTAAAATGATAAAATGTGGTCAATTCATTTTTGTTAGCCTTTTAACCAACACAAAACAAGTTGGAAACTGCAACCTTGCTGCTTCGTCGGGCCTAGGCAAACCCAAACGCAAGCTAATTCTTTGCCTTTTTGATTTTCGAAATACAAGATTCCTTGTCTTGATTTTCAAAATAATTCGAAACAAAGCGCAGACACGCTTCCTTCAAATTGCATAAAATTTTCTGTTTGTCATGATAATGAAGTTTTTCTTGAGTAGGCTCCCATGACCTCAATAGGTCCAGTATATTTGAATCTTGATGGTAAGGATCATCCATCTTATTTCATCAACATGTTGTGTCCATGAGTAAATACGAAGGTACAAATTGTTGTTTTGATCATGAAAAAACAATTTTTATTACAGCTTATTTTACTTTATTGTTTTCATCCAAAATGACTTCACGGGTTTCACGAAACGCAACGGTTAATGATAGATATCACCAGGCCAACCAACGTTCTCCTTCCGTGAGGCTCTTGTCACGCAGAAATTTTGTGCCGTCGCAAACATGATACATTTTTCGTAATCGACAGATCGCATCGTTGTCGAAAAAGTGATAACATTAGTATGTAACGTTAATGTGACAGTCCTTGGCTCATCGTTGAAAAACTATGATGGTTGTGATTTTTTAAGATTACCGATCTGCACAAATAAACATAACGAAAATAACATAAGTAGAAGTGAAAACGAGGAGAAGGTCACACAGGAAACTTTGAGTCTTTACCATATGTTTTTATTGTAAAAAACGTGCTTCTCACAGGGCCCTAATTTTGTAAACAATAAAGATCGCGACAACAAAATGAGTTGTAAATACATCAATTTTTCCAAGTCAAGATAATAAATCTTTAACTTCATATTCTTAAAATATAGTGCTACACTGTCCGATCATAAAAATTGGTGGCTTCAATTTCTTTCTTTCCCAAAAAAATGAAACTCTGAAAACGAAACAAAGTGCTTTCTATGTATCTACTTTTTACCCTCCGGACGAGATAATAAATTTGTAAAGATATATTAATAAAATATAGCTCTGCAAGGTCCAGTCATAAATATTTGCTAGCTCTATCTTGCATATTTCCTCAAAGTATTATCTCTGAAAACGACTCGGCCAGTGCCTGAGTGGAAAAATTTCCAAAATTCCTCCCAGTGTGGAGGATACTCTGACAGTGACGGCAAGTATCACGCTATCACCTTTCAGAATACCTTCAGCACATCTGTACTAAATGGTTACAGAGTGATACATGCATGGGTAAACCTGGGCGACCCCACTACACCAGGCCACCCACTTCGGAATTTTAAAAGGGCACTCTTCGGTTTTCAAGGGGAACCTATGCATAATTTGTCAAAATGGTGGCTTTTCTGGCCCCCATTTCCCCATGCCCGTGGTTTCCATTGATATACCAGATACCAGCATTGCATACCGTAAATCCTCGAATAAGCCTTATTTGCAAAAATTAAATTTTGGGTGGGGGAAAGACGAGACAAAACTGAGACGAAACTGACACTGAACTAAGAAATAATCCGTCAATCTTACTTCAAAAAAGGCGCCAAGAACAATTATGTTTATTGAAGTGAATGTTACAAAAACAAACTGTTACCGACAAAAATTTTGTCGTGTAGTTTCATGATGACTGTGTTTTCGTACATAGTACGAAATAAGCCTCTGCGTGGCAAGAGCCTCACGGAAGGAGAACGTCGGTTTGCCTTGTGATATCTATCATCAACCAAGCGGGAATAGCCATTTTGGATGAATAGAATGAAAGTGGTCGGTGTTAGATCATAGGCTAGTATGTTACAAAAATGGCATAATGGTTTTATATTCCAATGGAGGCTTGGAATGCTGTGCAACACAGCAAAATTACAACAACATTGTTGAAAGACTCAAGCACATGAAGAGAATATGTTCATTGCAGTTTGATCAAAGCTTTTTGGAATTAATGAGCATTCAGTTTAAGATTTAGTCAATTTTCATATGTTTCTACTACTGTCAAAATATATATTTATATATTTAATTGTTATTCATATGATTTTGGCATTCAAATGCATAAGATGAACAGAGCTTTTTCATGATTTTATCAAGTGGTATTGTTCCAATTTGTACTTAGTTAATTTACAGAGATGCTACCATAGTTGAAAAATTTTTTCTGGTAATAAATATAAGCTCTTTAAGGATTTTAGCCTTCAACGCTTTTGTTCCTAATAAAATAAATGAAGTACACCATCAGTATCAGTGACAACTGCTGCAACAAAGCCTATTGTGATGCTTTGGCTTATTGTTTTAAATAGCTGAACTATGACAGGAACAATGGGTGGTAAAAAGAGAAAGAATGTTGCTTGTTGTTTGTTGGCACTTGGCTTTGCTTTGAATTTTGAAATTATAGTGATAAAATAATTGTCATCTTTATTTGCTTCTTTTTAAGTCAAGTCGCGACACTATTATATGACATTAATTGATAGCCATTTAGTCTACTTTTAGAGCATATGGTAGTCAATTCATAACCGTAGTAGATAATATGGGTTTAAAGTGATATCTATTTTTCAGAACCGATCTTGGCTCATATTATAATGGGCATTTGCCATGTATTTAAAATGTCAACAAAAGCTAACACTGTGTAAATTAGGGAAGCTTGTTTTATGTGTGATGTAAACTCCCAGCCTTCATTTGGATGACACAGTATTACGTCATTTTTGTAGAATACTAGCCTATGATCTAACACTAACCAATGAAAGCTGCTTGAGCAACTCCTGGTCAGTACTCTGCCACTCTTCACAAGACCTTGCTCATTTGAGCAACCCTCGTACGATGTTTTGATTGGTCTGCGAACTTTTTTGAAACATAGAGTTGCTCCCGCTCAATATGAACAACTTTTTCTTCACAACAACTAGGGGTCATCACTCGCTTCGCTCGTTCGCCCCAGCCCGTCAAGTAAAAGAAGCTTAAACTGGTTGGCGCACTTCGTGCGCTGCATTCGCTTTGCTCATGCCTCTTTCAACCCCACGTACAATGGGTTAGCTCGCTGCGCTCGCCTGTCTATCTATTATCAAGAAACATAGTCTGATAGGGCGCACTTCGTGCGCTGCATTCGTTTCGCTCATGCCTCTTTCAACCCCACGTACAATGGGTTAGCTCGCTGCGCTCGCCTGTCTATCTATTATCAAGAAACATTGTCTGATAGGGCGCACTTCGTGCGCTGCATTCACTTTGCTCATGCCTCTTTCAACCCCACGTACAATGGGTTAGCTCGCTGCGCTCGCCTGTCTATCTATTATCAAGAAACATAGTCTGATAGGGCGCACTTCGTGCGCTGCATTCGCTTGCTCATGCCTCTTTCAACCCCACTACAATGGGTTAGCTCGCTGCGCTCGCCTGTCTATCTATTATCAAGAAACATTGTCTGATAGGGCGCACTTCGTGCGCTGCATTCGCTTTGCTCATGCCTCTTTCAACCCCACGTACAATGGGTTAGCTCGCTGCGCTCGCCTGTCTATCTATTATCAAGAAACATTGTCTGATAGGGCGCACTTCGTGCGCTGCATTCGCTTTGCTCATGCCTCTTTCAACCCCACGTACAATGGGTTAGCTCGCTGCGCTCGCCTGTCTATCTATTATCAAGAAACATGTCTGATAGGGCGCACTTCGTGCGCTGCATTCGCTTGCTCATGCCTCTTTCAACCCCACGTACAATGGGTTAGCTCGCTGCGCTCGCCTGTCTATCTATTATCAAGAAACATTGTCTGATAGGGCGCACTTCGTGCGCTGCATTCGCTTTGCTCATGCCTCTTTCAACCCCACGTACAATGGGTTAGCTCGCTGCGCTCGCCTGTCTATCTATTATCAAGAAACATGTCTGATAGGGCGCACTTCGTGCGCTGCATTCGCTTCGCTCATGCCTCTTTCAACCCCACGTACAAGGGTTAGCTCGCTGCGCTCGCCTGTCTATCTATTATCAAGAAACATTGTCTGATAGGGCGCACTTCGTGCGCTGCATTCGCTTTGCTCATGCCTCTTTCAACCCCACGTACAATGGGTTAGCTCGCTGCGCTCGCCTGTCTATCTATTATCAAGAAACATTGTCTGATAGGGCGCTTCGTGCGCTGCATTGCCTTTGCTCATGCCTCTTTCAACCCCACGTACAATGGGTTAGCTCGCTGCGCTCGCCTGTCTATCTATTATCAAGAAACATTGTCTGATAGGGCGCACTTCGTGCGCTGCATTCGCTTCGCTCATGCCTCTTTCAACCCCACGTACAATGGGTTAGCTCGCTGCGCTCGCCTGTCTATCTATTATCAAGAAACATTGTCTGATAGGGCGCACTTCGTGCGCTGCATTCGCTTTGCTCATGCCTCTTTCAACCCCACGTACAATGGGTTAGCTCGCTGCGCTCGCCTGTCTATCTATTATCAAGAAACATAGTCTGATAGGGCGCACTTCGTGCGCTGCATTCGCTTCGCTCATGCCTCTTTCAACCCCACGTACAATGGGTTAGCTCGCTGCGCTCGCCTGTCTATCTATTATCAAGAAACATTGTCTGATAGGGCGCACTTCGTGCGCTGCATTCGCTTGCTCATGCCTCTTTCAACCCCACGTACAATGGGTTAGCTCGCTGCGCTCGCCTGTCTATCTATTATCAAGAAACATTGTCTGATAGGGCGCACTTCGTGCGCTGCATTCGCTTTGCTCATGCCTCTTTCAACCCCACGTACAATGGGTTAGCTCGCTGCGCTCGCCTGTCTATCTATTATCAAGAAACATAGTCTGATAGGGCGCACTTCGTGCGCTGCATTCGCTTCGCTCATGCCTCTTTCAACCCCACGTACAATGGGTTAGCTCGCTGCGCTCGCCTGTCTATCTATTATCAAGAAACATTGTCTGATAGGGCGCACTTCGTGCGCTGCATTCGCTTGCTCATGCCTCTTTCAACCCCACGTACAATGGGTTAGCTCGCTGCGCTCGCCTGTCTATCTATTATCAAGAAACATAGTCTGATAGGGCGCACTTCGTGCGCTGCATTCGCTTCGCTCATGCCTCTTTCAACCCCACGTACAATGGGTTAGCTCGCTGCGCTCGCCTGTCTATCTATTATCAAGAAACATTGTCTGATAGGGCGCACTTCGTGCGCTGCATTCGCTTTGCTCATGCCTCTTTCAACCCCACGTACAATGGGTTAGCTCGCTGCGCTCGCCTGTCTATCTATTATCAAGAAACATTGTCTGATAGGGCGCACTTCGTGCGCTGCATTCGCTTTGCTCATGCCTCTTTCAACCCCACGTACAATGGGTTAGCTCGCTGCGCTCGCCTGTCTATCTATTATCAAGAAACATTGTCTGATAGGGCGCACTTCGTGCGCTGCATTCGCTTGCTCATGCCTCTTTCAACCCCACGTACAATGGGTTAGCTCGCTGCGCTCGCCTGTCTATCTATTATCAAGAAACATTGTCTGATAGGGCGCACTTCGTGCGCTGCATTCGCTCTGCTCATGCCTCTTTCAACCCCACGTACAATGGGTTAGCTCGCTGCGCTCGCCTGTCTATCTATTATCAAGAAACATGTCTGATAGGGCGCACTTCGTGCGCTGCATTCGCTTCGCTCATGCCTCTTTCAACCCCACGTACAATGGGTTAGCTCGCTGCGCTCGCCTGTCTATCTATTATCAAGAAACATTGTCTGATAGGGCGCACTTCGTGCGCTGCATTCGCTTTGCTCATGCCTCTTTCAACCCCACGTACAATGGGTTAGCTCGCTGCGCTCGCCTGTCTATCTATTATCAAGAAACATGTCTGATAGGGCGCACTTCGTGCGCTGCATTCGCTTGCTCATGCCTCTTTCAACCCCACGTACAATGGGTTAGCTCGCTGCGCTCGCCTGTCTATCTATTATCAAGAAACATTGTCTGATAGGGCGCACTTCGTGCGCTGCATTCGCTTTGCTCATGCCTCTTTCAACCCCACGTACAATGGGTTAGCTCGCTGCGCTCGCCTGTCTATCTATTATCAAAAACATTGTCTGATAGGGCGCACTTCGTGCGCTGCATTCGCTTGCTCATGCCTCTTTCAACCCACGTACAATGGGTTAGCTCGCTGCGCTCGCCTGTCTATCTATTATCAAGAAACATTGTCTGATAGGGCGCACTTCGTGCGCTGCATTCGCTTCGCTCATGCCTCTTTCAACCCCACGTACAATGGGTTAGCTCGCTGCGCTCGCCTGTCTATCTATTATCAAGAAACATTGTCTGATAGGGCGCACTTCGTGCGCTGCATTCGCTCTTGCTCATGCCTCTTTCAACCCCACGTACAATGGGTTAGCTCGCTGCGCTCGCCTGTCTATCTATTATCAAGAAACATGTCTGATAGGGCGCACTTCGTGCGCTGCATTCGCTTCGCTCATGCCTCTTTCAACCCCACGTACAATGGGTTAGCTCGCTGCGCCGCCTGTCTATCTATTATCAAGAAACATTGCTGATAGGGCGCACTTCGTGCGCTGCATTCGCTTCGCTCATGCCTCTTTCAACCCCACGTACAATGGGTTAGCTCGCTGCGCTCGCCTGTCTATCTATTATCAAGAAACATGTCTGATAGGGCGCACTTCGTGCGCTGCATTCGCTTCGCTCATGCCTCTTTCAACCCCACGTACAATGGTTAGCTCGCTGCGCTCGCCTGTCTATCTATTATCAAGAAACATTGTCTGATAGGGCGCACTTCGTGCGCTGCATTCGCTTTGCTCATGCCTCTTTCAACCCCACGTACAATGGTTAGCTCGCTGCGCTCGCCTGTCTATCTATTATCAAGAAACATAGTCTGATAGGGCGCACTTCGTGCGCTGCATTCGCTCGTATCCCTTTCAACCCCATACAATGGTTACTCGCCCTCGCCTCTCTATTCGCTGTTGGCCACTTCGGCGCTGCTTCGCTCGCTCATGCCCTTTTAACCCACGTACAATGGGTTAGCTCGCTGCGCTCGCCTGTCTATCTATTATCAAGAAACATAGTCTGATAGGCGCACTTCGTGCGCTGCATTCGCTTCGCTCATGCCCTTTCAACCCCACGTACAATGGGTTAGCTCGCTGCGCTCGCCTGTCTATCTATTATCAAGAAACATAGTCTGATAGGGCGCACTTCGTGCGCTGCATTCGCTTCGCTCATGCCTCTTTCAACCCCACGTACAATGGTTAGCTCGCTGCGCTCGCTGTCTATCTATTATCAAGAAACATTGTCTGATAGGCGCACTTCGTGCGCTGCATTCGCTTGCTCATCCTCTTTAACCCACGTCAATGGTTAGCTCGCTGCGCTCGCCTGTCTATCTATTATCAAGAAACATGACTGATAGGGCACTTCGTGCGCTGCATTCGCTTTGCTCATGCCTCTACCTCTGCAACAGTTTGGCTCGCTTCGCTCGCCTGATAACCCCTTATCATAATTTGTTTGTTAAAACTTTGGGCTTGTTTACATTAGGCCTAAGCGTCGCAAGCATGCCGAAGCAACAATGGCGGTCGCCCACTACCTAAAACACAACTATCTCACCTGTGTTCTCAATTGTTTCCTGTAATTTTCCAGAGGTCTCTCAAACAATTAGCAAGTCTTTACAAAGATAATTCAGGTCGTAAAACACTTTGAAAGGCGCCCAGTTATCCTTTGTGTGAAAACAAAAACACGTGTCTTCTCCAAAAGTACCTGCTGTTCAACCCGAGGGCAAATTTGCATGATAACGAAATACGCGTGACTGTTCACGTGAAGTCGCGAAAGAGCCAATCAAATTACAGCAAAAGGCGAAACGGGTCACATGAAGAGCGAATACTCTGTTCGAAAATGGAGTTTGCGACGCGAATTTGGAAGTTTCGCCACCGTAAACCGTAGTTTTTTCGTGATAGCACAATTAGCAGAATAATTAATGGAATAATTCAATAATTAGGAAGAAAATCGAAAAACAAATCCATTACCCTGGTTAAAAATAATAAACTAAGCATTCAGTGTGAGTTTCATTGGCATATACCCACATACAAAAAAGCCTTTGTGATCACACGGTTCGCCGTTTCGGCCCATTGTTTTCGGGCGTTTGACCTATTGTTTCGGGTCGAATCTATTGTTTTTGGCAGGGAAAATGCGTTATCACGTGACTCCGTAGAATATATATATTAGATGATTGGCTGCAGGCTGCATTGAATGGTACAAATCTCCAGAATATCCTTGATTTCCATAGGTTTGAAGTTGTTGAAATGATTGTCCTGGGTATGACAATGGGGGCTATAAAATTGCTGGTTGGGGTGATACATGGCTTGTGGCACCTGTCTTGGAGCAGAAAGTTGAATCAACTTTTCCATGAGTTCCATCTCATGCTTGCGTGCTTTTTCATTTTCTGATTCAATCAAAAGCATCATTTCCCTTGTTGGATCATTGTCAATCAGCTTCTTCAATGTATTCATCAAGTTTGTTTTTAAATTTGATGACTTGCTTCAACCAACTCCATTGGGACGCTTGGGGACCATTTTTGTTGCTTTGGGTGGTGTCTGTGTTGATGAATTTGTGTGAGATGGGCCTGTCTTATCCTGTTCCTCCTCTTCAAATGTAGGCTCAATGTTATTGCTTGGGTCCGATGATGGCTTACTGGCAACGAACCTGAACAGAATATCCCACCATCCACCATATCCTTTTTCTACTTTGTGACAATCAATGCCACTTGCAGTTTTTATTGTCAGGCTTACATTTCTACACTCGCTGACAAGCTTTTTGAATTTGGTTCTTGCTTGAGTTGCATGCACAGCAGGACCAGGTGGTTTGTGTGTTGCAATTCTTTTGTTTAAGCCTTCCACCAACGTCTCATAATGTTTCCCATTGGATGTATTTTTACTATTTTCAAATATCAAGTATTTCTTCAAACTTGTTGTGTTGGCGATAAGATCCACCATATCTGTGATTATATCTTCAGTCCATCTGAACTTCTCAACTTTGTTTGCTGAATTTTCTGGCCCTTTCTTCTTTCCCTTTTTGTTGCTAGATGATGGAAGATATCCATTATCCATGTCTGATAATGTTTTTTCAGAAATAGTCGGCGACTGTCTTGATTTAGCATCTAAATTATCAGCAACATCATCATCTGAATGGTCGCTTTCCTCCATTTCACATGAGGCCATAACTCGTCTAGGCCAACAAGCTCCAGTACTTTTTGGCAAACATTTTCTTCTTTTCTTTCTTACTGGTGTGCTTGGCAGTTCACCATTTGAACCTTCATCTGACTCAAATACTTTAGCATTGTTCGCTTTCTTTCCAAATGAAAAATTTGAAAGATGAAAGATATTGTCATCATCAGCCATCTTGAAAGCTCACTGATTCTTCAATTTGTTGGTTTGCATATTTCACGTGCTTGGCCAGTGTTGCCATGGCTGCTTTGGTTATACGCATGCGTTACAATGGTTAGGCGCGGCGCGGCGCGACTGTTCGTTTTATAAGTCGCTCTGGGTCAACCCAGACGGAAGCCCCTTGCCGTATGGTTTGACTCAGTCAAACCATGCCAAACCAGGTGCAAAATTGGTTTTATAAGAGTCGCGCCGCGCCGTACCAACCAAATTTCACTCGGTTCGGCACGGCGCGGCACGACTTATAAAACGGCCGTTGCGAAATTAGAAGTGCGTCTCTCACTGAATCTTAATATCTACTAAACCTGTGCTGTGACCCGACATTTAACAGTAATTGTAGCTGTAAACAACTAGATTCGGCACTACGTCACTGATATTGTTCTTGCTATTGTTTGCCTTTCTCTAGTGACCTCGCACTGGACAATAGATAATTTTCACGCTATTTCTATAGCTTTTGAAGCATCTCAGGGCTTTTAAACTAAAAAAAGCAAAAAATGATTCAATAAATTGCTTTTTACAGATAAAGTTTTCAGTTCTCCACTGCCGACACTTTCTATTCTCTTGAAAAATCAACTACTAGCGACAGCCTCGATTTCATTTTACTTTACACATTCAACTTTTCACTCATAAACATAAAATATAGCACAGCACCCAATTGAAAAGGGTCCATAAACATAAATAATCTGATGACTTGATGACTTGATGACGATGACTTGAAAACCCATAAAAATAGACCATTTTGCCTCAAATGACGTAATTTTCATTAAAGACACAGGTGAAATTGCAAAAATAATTTTATCTTTGTGATTCACAGGTCTAACTTCGTGAGGTTTTTAAGAAAATTACAGGCTTCAGCACGATTTGTATTCAAAGCGTGTCAGACAATCCTGGCCAAAAATGCTGGAACGCTGCTAATATTTTTATTCCGTTCTTCAAAATTTTCTCCCCTCCCCCCCCGATACAATGTTGTTCTTTGTTCACTGTGCCTATTTTTCAGCGGCTAATCGCTATCCATGAGTATGCTACATGCCTTACAAGCAACAACCAACATTGTTTTTGGGGGAGGGGAGGGAGAGTTAACTGATAAGCATTTGTTGTTTGTGCTCTAAGAGGCCGCGTATTGTGTTTCAGTTAGCAATACCTTCAAGCGTTCCAAGTCTTTTTGGCAAGAATTGTAGGTCTGAATGGTGGGGAAAACCCAGAAGAAAAAACACGTCATTTGAACAATTAACAGATGAGTAAATGGCACAAATAGAAAATATGGATGACACAATCAGACAAAAGATAGTTATCATCATCATCACTCTACAGAATTAGTGTCAGAATTGAAAGCCCTGTTCTACAATGCTGAAACTATTTTTGCAATGTATATTTTCAGAATTCTGCTCAGGTTTATGCTATTGTTTCCAAAAATGAATGAAAACACAAATGCAACAGCAGATGACGAAACAGATGACTTCCTGGTAAGCCCTGCTTTTTGCAATAAAGCCCATTTTTCATTGTACACAAAAATAGTCAACATCAAATGGATGAGATTAGAGGGAATTGTGTTTACATATACGCAAAGCATAATAGAATATGAATTTTGGAATCACAAGACACAATATCCCTAAGCAAAGAAATTGATTGAAAGCATGACACCCCACAGAAGAAAAGCTTTTTATGAGGTAAGTCTTTGAAAATGACTATTTAATTGTAAATTGGAAGTCATGCTTTCCACTCTAACAAAAGAATAATTCACAGGAAATTATCTAGATATGACTACTAGAGTTATCAAATAATAATTTTGCGCAGTTGATTATGAAATATTTGTTGTGTACACATTTCAAACTAAACATAATCACTGGCATAAAAATATACATTCTGCATTGTTCTTTTCCACAGGGACTTCAACATGGGTTGCAGAAGCAAATACAAAATAGGGAGGAAATTGATGCAGTTGGGGAAATTGATGAAGAAGATTTCTACCTGAAAACACCACGGAGGCAGCTTTCATTCCCCAATGAGACGATTGGAGTTTTCCCATGTGGTAAGATAAGATCTAGATTACTTTGTGTATATGGTCATGAAGGGTGTTGGTGAGAGAGTGTGAGCCAAAAAATATCTACATAATGACTCTCACGATCTACTTTTCAATGTTAAAAGACAAAATTCATTTAACATTTATTCTCTTCTAGGTCTCACAGCTTGAAAACCTTTGTTGCATGTCTCAAAAAACGCTTTCCGACTATTGTAATTCAGTTTTAAAACATAATTTTCTTTCAGGAAGCAGTGTGTCAAGGGCCAGTGGATGTTAAGGGCCAGTGGAAGAGGGTGTGTATTAATACATTGCACAGCAAGCAGCAGTCGGTTGAAAGTATATTACAACTTGTACAAACATGTATGCAAGTAAATACCTGACAACAATAGCAGATTTTATTTCAGTTGAAAATGAATCACCATCTGAAAATGAGGCCATTGGTATTGTTCTACCACTGCCAATGGTTACATCAACGCCAGCAGAGGAGACTGTAAAAAGAAAAATCCATATATTGCATTTGCAAACAGGTAAATCAAAGTAGGCCAAAGACTTAATTTTTATCGTTTTCCAATTAAGTTAACTGGCTTCTTTATTCTAGCAAACCACATTACTCCCCTTCTTAACTTCCAGAAAAAATCACCAGAAGAAGAAAACAATATGCTAAAATGTGAGTCACGAAGAAAGGATGTAAGGAAATTTCACTTGTTCTTGACCAGGTTAAGGATGTTGACTGCTAAGCATCTTTTGAGTAAACATGTGGTATGGCGACATCAGCTAATTTGAGTGGTCTAAACCTAAATATGGTTGTTGCTGTTGCAGGCCTATTTAAAGATCAGCAAATATTGAATAACATTGACAACCGGCAGTAACAGCATAGCATTACTTTTAAATTAGCTTTACACGGGTATGTTCTTCTTGTTCTTGGATTATCCAGCATTTCACAAAATCGACGAAATTCTTAGACAGCAAGTTTACATTTTTCAGTGCCCAGGGAAAGGCTACTATCACCTCAGGTGTTTGAACATGGACACACTGCCAGATTTTAGTCCATGGTGAACAACGACATACCAATTGTCAAATTATATATCACTTGCATTATAATTCATGCACTACTCTTTCAAGTAGATTTTAACATTAGTTCCGAAATTAATGTGTTTAATACTCAAATGTTTATTTTCATTTTTCAGGAGGTGTAGTCATTGCTCAAAAGCCTATAGGCCACGCAAGACAGCAGCGCGAAAAAGTGACAGTCCAAGCTGCCTTAATTGACAATTTTATCAATTTTACCTTCTTACAATTTAGATATCGAAATTACTTTTTAATTAATGTTACTGTCTTCTGTTTAATTATTTTCTACTTCTTCTAATATAATGTACGTGTATGCGTATGTGTAAAAAACCGTGTATGTATGGAATTGTAGCAAACTAATATTATATGAATTAAATAGAGGAGCAAATTGCAAATAAATCTGTGTTGTAATCTACTTCAAACAATTCACGTGAAGCATATATCTATTTAGTTGATATGGATGCCTTTCAGAAAACCTGCAACATTCTATGCAACTTGAAGCATGTATTTCAGCTTGTGTGTTAGTATTTGAGCAGCCACAGCATATATGGATTTCGAGGCGTTCCATGCGCTCGAGGCAGGTATTTCAGCTTGTGTGTCAGTATATGAGCAGTCACAGCATATATGGATCTCAAGGCGTTTGAGGCACTCGAGGCATGTATTTCAGCTTGTGTGTTAGTATATGAGCAGCCACAGCATATATGAATTTCGATGTGTTCAAGGCGCTCGAGGCATGTATTTCAGCTTGTGTGCTAGTATATGAGCAGCCACCACAGCATATATATATTATACCAGGCGAACGTGCCATAGACACTGTCTATTGTATTGCAAGAAACATACTGTACCTGTGCATGGTTAACAACACGAATTCCTTGCTGATTGATTTAGTAAACTGTCGTAGGCCATATATGTGATTTGTGCTTACAATATATGTTGTGTTTGCGCAAAACGTAATTAGGAACACCATTGTTATGCAAATGAGGAATTTAAATCTGGTCAATCATAGGCTACGTTGGTGAAACCTCTGGAAGACCCGTCAGCATCTTTTAGCAGTTGTGCAGTAGTTGTTAGCATTTCTTCTTCTAAAAGTCAAATTATATTTTTCACATTTGCCCCATCAAAAGTTGTAAAGCTAAAAATAGTGTCAGATCCTTACAATGTAGCTCATGCAGCAATCCATTTCCAAAGAAAAAGTTTGTCCCAACTGTACCTAGGGGACAAATAAATATTACAAAGCAGTTTGAAATTGTTACAGGTAGGGTAAGTTGCTTACATAGAGTTAATTTTTTTCATAGACTCGTTAACCAGGGTATCACCATCATTTCTTCGCTGGAAATTTGTTTGCTTATCCAAGTTGTGTGTAGATTAGGTGGGTCTCTTCCAGTGGTATATATCAATTTTGTTTTCAAACATTGTTGGTTTTGTGGACAGAATGCTGTCAAAGCAATTTCTTTTTACCTCAGATTGTGACTTTGAAAGAACAGGGCAGGTATGACAGTTTTGTACTTAGATGAAAAAAGTTATCAGTATCGAAAGCATGTGCTCAGAGAACTTTGGTGCTCATTTGTTGGCAAAAACAAAAAAGCTGTCCCGATACAGGTACTGCTGTACTGAATCTCTTTGAGAGTGATTTACAACATACATACTTTTGTTTGGTGCTCACCCAGATTACTCTTATATTTTTCCATACTTGTATATTTAATATTTCCTATCTCATCCTGTACAGTGAGCTGCAAACATCTTTGTATCTGAACAAGGCGATAGTTGCAGACGCTCTTACTGTTTCATAATTACAGCTTCAAATGCCTTTCCATAGAATGTTATCAAATGTCTGACCAAGGTAAAAAATTGGGGACAACCTTAGATGGCAACCCAGCAGCAAATAATTTGGCCAGAACTGATGTAGAATCTCCTACCTCAGGAAATGAAGACACCTTTGATCATGCTGAAACTGATAATACAATAGAGCCATTTTCAATTACCAACAGCGAGAACACAAGGATGGAATTAAAGTAATGAAATGTAAGTTATATTTGGTGTCTATTTGAATATTACCTTCAGGCTTATACTGATGTATCGTTGCAGCATCCATTGGCCCCTACATCCTTTTTCAAATAAATATGCTGGAATTAAAAATAACAACTCCTCCAACCCTAGTAGGTTAGAAGGATACAATCTGAAAATGTATAAGATGCATATATTTTAAAGCGTAGATTCAAAATATATGCAAATATCTAATATATACATTCTGCGGAGTCACGTGATGATGCACTCTCCGTATAAAAAACAATAGATTCGGCCAGAAACAATTGGTTGAAGGCCCCAAAACAATGGGCCGAAACGGTGAACCGTGTAATCACAAAGGCTTTTTTGTATGTGGGTATATGGCAATGAAATTCACACTGAATGTTTAGTTTCCTAATTTAAGAAGGGTGATGGATTTTGTTTTTCGATTTTCTCCCAAATTGTTGAACTATCTAATATATATATTCTGCGGAGGTCACGCGATGACGCACTTTCTTGCCAAAAACAATAGATTCGACCCGAAACAATAGGTTAAACGCTCAAAAACAATGGACCGAAACGGCGAATCGGTGATCAATAAGGCTTTTTTCAATGGGGTTGCAAAAGGTTGAGACTTGCATGGAAAGGCTCCGTTTTTGGAGTAGGCAAAAGTTATCTATTTTTCGAAGCCTATTTTAAAAGAATTTTTGAGTTATTCCATTAATTGTGTTATTCCATTTTTGAGTTCTACTAATTGTGCTATCACGAAAAAACGACGGTTTACGCTGGCGAAACTTCCAAATTCGCGTCGCGAACTCCAATTTCGAAGAAAGCGTTCGCTCTTCACGTGACGCGTTTCGCCTTTTGCTGCAATTTGATTGGCTCTTTCGCAGCTTCACGTGAAAAGTCACGCAATTTTCGTTATCATGCAAATCTGCCCTCGGGTTGAACAGCAGGTACTTTTGGAGAAGACGCGTGTTTTTGTTTTGCACACAAAAGAAAACTCGGCGCCTTTCAAAGTGTTTTACGACCTGAATTATCTTTGTAAAGTCTTGCTAATTGTTTGAGAGACCTCTGCAAAATTACAGGAGACAATTGAGAACACAGGTGATAGTTTTGTTTTGTTTTTTGAGTGTGATAGTTTTAGTTTTTGTACGACCGCCATTGTTGCTTCGGCATACTGTGACGCTTAGGCCTAATGTAAAGAAAGTCAAAGTTTTAAAAACAAATTATGATACGCGATTATGAGGCGAGCGGAGCGAGCCAAACTATTATAAGAGGAGTAGCCAGAGGCATGAGCGGGAGCGAATGCAGCGCACGAAGTGCGCCAACCACAGGCGAGCGCAGCGAGCTAACCCATTGTATGTGGGGTTGAAAGGGGCATGAACGTGAGCGAATGCAGCGCACGAAGTGCCCAACCACAGGCAAGCGCAGCGAGCAAACCCATTATAAGTGGCGTTGAAAAGGGCATGAGCGGGAGCGAATGCAGCGCACGAAGTGCGCCAGCCACATTAAGTTTTTTTCACATGCCCCCCTCCGGGAAGCGAGCGTACGCGAGCGCCCCGGCTAGTTCAACTAATTATCCTGCTAATTGTGCTATCACGAAAAAACTACGGTTTACGGTGGCGAAACTTCCAAATTCGTGGTCCGAACTCTATTTCCAAGCACCATTATTCACTCTTCACGTGACCCGTTTCGCCCATTTCTGCAAATTGATTGGCTCTTTTTGTGCCACCCACGTGGGTTGCCGATCGTTTTTCGTTTTTCGCCCTCAGCTTGAGGAGGTACTTCTGGAGAGAGAAGACACAATTTTTGTTTTGCACAGGGCGCCTTTCAAAGTGTTTTACGACTTGAATTATCTTTGCAAAAAGTTGCTATTTGTTTTAAAGACCCCTGGAGAATTGCAGGAGACAATAGACGACTTTCACATTGACGTCGCACAGTGTTTGAAACTGAGACATGGCATTGAAATGGAGGCAACCGATGTAATCACCACGCTTTTCTTGGCCTATTGTAGTTTGTATGGAATTTTGAGAAATCCAAGGTCAGTGATATAATATAACTCATTATTTCACGGATTTAATTTCCTTGTTACCGATTTCAACGGGTGTCCATAATTCTTTGACACCTAAAGAAGAGAACGTGTATTGCTTGGAAGATCTTTGCTAGCTGAAAGTAAGATAATCAAAAATTTTTCAACGTAACCAGAAGAAATAGGCCCAGGCTTTACCCGCACATCGATAAACAAACAAAATTTTAGCCTCATCAGAACAAGAGTGAGCCCTTAAGCCTGGTAGTTACATGAGGCTTATCACAATAACAATAATGATAGCGATAAGGATTAGGTTGTAATCGTGATAAAACTAAGTGAGTACATAATTTGTAATTGTGTTATGTCCGATTTTCGTGATAAAACCGGCCCGAATGCCGCGAATTGAAAGGGAAAAGTTTTGATATTTTTTCGTGGTAATCATGATCCGTCTTTTGTTCTGAGGAATGCGAAAACTTTATGATGGGAAAACAGTGTCTGGGGCACAGAAAATTTCATGTAAAATGTATCTTTTGCTGTTGTTTTTGCTTCCCCAACAGTAAATGGTTGGCCCAGATTTTCTTTTCACATTTGCAAATATCTTAAACAAAATTCGGGATCGTTATCTTTCGATTATTGGTCCCAACCCGTGACTTTTTTGAAAGATTTATTTTTAAAACTGTTTCCTTAACCCAGAACCTTCCTTTTCTTCGCTCTTTAACTTTCTAATTATTTTCTGAGTGTTTGCAAAATGAAATCAAAGGCTCTGGTTGATTTTAAGGAGTTTGCTTCATTCAACCGCCATTTTTACTTCACGATAACGACAAATACGAATGACTGTGAGTACATGATACCCCGCAGGCAAGGAATTTATTCGTTATCGTAATCTTTATCGCTATCGTGATAAATGTCAGGTGAGTACCAGGCTTTAAAATTGCGAGAGGACTTGGTTGGAGGATCTTCGAAGCAATAACAATATTTGTTGCCACGCCAATGCTGCACTTGGTGGACTTAAGGTTCAAAATATTCAATTGTTTTGTTGCCAGTAATTTTCAAGAATTGGAAAGCCAGTGTAAAACTTTTTTGCAAAATTATCCGACTTCAACGTTTCAAATGAACAAATAGATGCTTTGACTTTTGTTAACTACAACCGTAGCTGCTCCATTTGATTTTCTAATCAGCTAATTTTGGCTGATATGTCTGCAATTTGAAATTGGAAATCTTCACTTATTGCAAAAGAGAACAATGCATTATATCATTTTCCAACTTGCCAGACTCAATTGGAAGATAGGTAGGAGAGTTGGCATCAATATCAATTTGCATTGAAACAGTAAAGACCATGACTATTCTAATGGATAGTCATTATCAGGATCAATCTCGTCACTGGAACTTGAGGATTGTTCAGATGTACCCATGAATGAGCGTGGAAATATTTCAAAAGGACCTGCTGGAAACTTTTGTTCTTGGCCTTTAGTTGTTGTTGAAGGGACAGTATCACAGTATAATCTTGTAGATTTAAAGAACGTACAGCACCAGGAACAAAGTGCCAGTGATTTGGGTTTACATACATTATTTATTTCATAAAGTATATTATCTATGTGGAAATGTTAGCAAATACTTAATAAAATTGTTAATCTTTATTAATGTAATAAACTAGTTTTAGCTTACATTAATGGTTTCTTGAATTTATAAAAAGATAAAATTCGAGTCAGTATATGATAATAGTGGGCTGGATGCTTTACCAAAGGAGATACTGTCTAACATTTCGTTTTATGTGAGCTGGTGTAAAATATTTTCCATATAGATAGATTGCGTTGTTGACTGTAAAACTGACCATGTCATCAACTCTTTTAATCAAAGTGCATAAAAGATATTCTCGAAATTTGACTATACGGAAGATTAAAGAAACATAGGCCGGTGCGAGACCCATTGCCGTAAAAATAGCCTGAATACGCAATAGCCTCACATTCACGTCACCAAGTTCGTTTTTCTCTTTCGCAATAGCTTTGGTTATATCAGATAGGTGCTTGCTACCGATTTTAATTTATTTTGTAATTACAAAGTATTTTAATCGCAATGATAACACAGGTTTGCAGTGGAGAAGTATCGGAAAGAAAATGACATTACATTCGTTGCCTCGTTTTCACGTTCGTGACTTGTTGTGTGACGTCAATGTGAAAGGGGTGTATTGAGAACACAGGTGATAGCTTTGTTTTGTATTTTAAGTTTAAATAGTTGTGGTTTTTGTAGTAGGGGTGGCTTCGGCATCCTTGCAACGCTTAGGCGCAATGAAAACAAAGTCAAAGTTATGAATTTTGCAGGCGCTATTTGTATGATTTTCCTCATTTAAACTTTCTACAAGTGTTTGTATGTTTGTATAGTATCTAGGTATAGTAGGTATGATATGTTTGTATAGTGTTTTTATACTGGGTATAGTATGTATAGTATGTCTTTATAGTAAGTATAGTATGTTTTTATAGTAGCTATACTATTTATAGTATGTTTTTATAGTAAGTACAGTAAGTAAGTACAGTAGGTATAGTATGTATAGTATGTATTTATAGTAGGTATAGTATGTTTGTATAGTAGGCATAGTAGGTATAGTATATTTTTATAGTAGGCATAGCGTGTTTGTATCATAGGTATAGTATGTATAGTATGTTTTTATAGTAGGTTTATAGTAGGTTTATAGAAGGTATGTATAGCAGGTTTATAGTAGGTATTTATGTATGTTGGTATGTATGTATGTATGTAGGTATGGGCATGAGCGTAAGCGAATGCAGCGCACGAAGTGCGCCCTATCAGCCAATGTTTCTTGATAATAGATAGACAGGCGAGTGCAGAAAGCTAACCCATTGTAAGTGGGGTTGAAAGAGGCATGAGCGAAAGCGAATGCAGCGCAAGAAGTGCTCCCTATCAGCCAATGTTTCTTGATCATAGATAGAGAGGTGAGCACAGCGAGCTAACCCATTGTAAGTGAGGTTCACAGGGGCATGAGCATAAGCGAATGCAGTGCACGAAGTGCGCCCTATCAGCCAATGTTTCTTTATAATAGACAGAGAGGCGAGCGCAGCGAGCTAACACATTGTAAATGGAGTTCAAAGGGGCATGAGCGGAAGCGAATGCAAACCTATCAATCAGTGTTTCTTGATAATATTCAACATATATAGTAGATATAGTATGATAGAATATAGTACTGCGTGACTATATATTAGATAGTATGATACAGATAAACAGAGAATGAAGAAAATACACGATTGATGACAGAATATTAAGAACACACAATACAACAAAGGTGGAAAGGAGATGACTTGAATTTATAACTTGTAGCTATAAATTATAGTTGCAACGAAAACTATATATCTTACAACATAAATGTACCATTTACCTGAATATCATTTACCAGTGAGGAGTGCAACATTACATATGCTTATTTTGGAAAGTCTTCATTTTCTGTTGTCATTTCTCATAGCTAAATTTCAGACTATGAGGCCACTACGTTTTTTGAAGTCAACGTTTTTCAAGGGACCTCTTCGCAGTTTTCTTTTAATATTATTGTAAAACAATATGATATAGTTTAAATTATGATTTCATTTGAAAATGTATGAAATTTTGAGTATATTTATGCTAAAGAAATTCGCTATTGAAACCCGTTTGGTAGTTTTATATTGTTATGTAAATTTTCTTGCTCAGGCCTAGGGCCACTTCTAGATGCCATTTTTCATCAGGCGTTCCAATACTTTTAATACCTAAGTGTAGTCTTATTGTTTTTATGGGGGGGGCTCTCTCTCGATTAGTTAACCTATTTAGAGAGCTCCTCCTTAATCGAACAATCTTAAATGCAATCATGTGATGCTTTGTTGTTCTAATTTTTTGTATTGTATGGTATTTTTGTAAGTAATTAGATGTTTTAGTGTAATGTGTAGAGAATTGTATTTAGGATTGATTGGTGAATGAAAAAAACTGAAACTGAAACTGTAAATAGTTTCTTAACTAATTTACACATGCCCTATTTTTGACCATCCATGAAAGAGACAATCATAAAATCAAAACCACTACATTAACACAAAATATAAAGTAAAATTATCCACTAACATTTCACATTTTTTGTTCATGCATGGTCAAAGTTTTATTCTTAATATATTTGTTCATATTATATGTTCCAAATGTCCTTATTTTATATGTTCCAAATGTTCCAAATTACATGTTCCAGTAATTTCAAAATTTCAATCACATTTTTAATATTCCAGAATGCTTGATAAATTATAAATGTTACATTATTTCCTTGCAAAACCCTCACTTAATAACTTACCCAATGCATGGTATTCACTTTCATGACTGTGTTGAAGTTGTTGCACCAATTATGGTGGTAACGGTGCTCATTTATTCCCAGAATGATTCTTCGTTTTCACACCACTTTTGCACTGTAAACTCATAAAATGAGCTTGCAGTTAATGCATTTTAAACAGTGACTCAAATACTTAATGCACGCTCATGGAAAGAAAATAATTCACGAAGATGCAGTTGGATACTTACAATGGATTTCCTTCAACCACTTGGCTTGCCAGTTTCTTCGGCCAAGTGCAAGGTACCACACGTGCAATTTCTCCCTCCCAGCTTTATAACCTATCATCTAGGGGAATTCCCTTTCCTCAAACAAGTTTCCCTCCTTTTTGTCACGTGATGCGTATCAACCAATCGTCGAAGGTGTATAGCAGAATAGAATTCGCACCACCCCTTATTTATTGCCAGTTTTAGATTTTGTCTAATTTTACCTGGCCGAATTTTCAATAGGCCATAGTTATAGATTTATTTATCGCAGAGTAAGTATTCTGAGCGCTGTTTTTGTAATTATCAGATAACAAAGATTTCATTAATTGTTTGCATAATTATTTTAAACTAGCCGGGGGGCGCTCGCGTTCGCTCGCTTCCCGGAGGGGGGCAAGTGAAAAAAACTTAATTTGGTTGGCGCACTTCGTGCGCTGCATTCGCTTGCGCTCATGCCTCTTTGAACCCCACGTACAATGGGTTAGCTCGCTGCGCTCGCCTGTGGCTGGCGCACTTCGTGCGCTGCATTCGCTAACGCTCATGCCTCTTTGAACCCCACTTACAACGGGTTAGCTCGCTGCGCTCGCCTGTGGTTGGCACACTTCGTGCGCTGCATTCGCTTACGCTCATGCCTCTTTGAACCCCACTTACAACGGGTTAGCTCGCTGCGCTCGCCTGTGGTTGGCGCACTTCGTGCGCTGCATTCGCTTACGCTCATGCCTCTTTGAACCCCACTTACAACGGGTTAGCTCGCTGCGCTCGCCTGTGGTTGGCGCACTTCGTGCGCTGCATTCGCTAACGCTCATGCCTCTTTGAACCCCACTTACAATGGGTTAGCTCGCTGCGCTCGCCTGATAATCCCTTATCATAATTCGTTGATTAAAACTTTGGGCTTGTTTACATTAGGCCTACCACGTGGGTCGGGCAAAAACAACCAATCAACTTGCAGCAAACAGCGAAACGCGTCACGTGAACAGCGAACGCTTTGTTGGAATTTGGAGTTTGCGACGCGAATTTGGAATTTTCGCCACCGTAGTTTTTTCGTGATAGCACAATTAGCAGAATAATTAATGGAATAATTCAATAATTAGGGAGAAAATCGAAAAACAAAATCCATTACCCTGGTTAAATTAAGAAACTAAACATTCAGTGTGAAGTTCATCGCCATATACCCACATACAAAAAAGCCTTTGTGATTACACGGTTCGCCGTTTCGTCCCATTGTTTTTGGGCGTTCGACCTATTGTTTCGGGTCGAATCTATTGTTTTTGGCAAGGAAAATGCGTCATCACGTGACATCGCAGAATAGTAATATTAGAAGACTTTGGTTTTTCTTTGTATCCTTCCAATGACAAGACCAGGTTACGTGTTTTTCAGACATGATTTTATTTCATTAATATTTCAAGTTTAAAACAATTCTAATTTCTCTTTTGTTTCCAATCATAGATTTGAAAGACAAAAGGCTCAGTAAGAAATTAATTATTTTACCCCAGTTTTTCTTTTTAAATATTCTTTTCAACTCTTAAATTTATTTCTTTAATTGATTTTTAAATAACGGACACCAATCTTTCACAAATTCCTCTCAACAAAGAACTTATATTCTGTTTTTAACTTGACTTCTGTTAAACGAACTGCTCTTTGCCACAATAAAAAACTTCGCTTTTCATAGATTTTCAACAAATATACATACTGTGTACTACAGTCTTTGATCGGTACAGAACTTGAAAATTGCTGATAAAATCAGAAACATGGAGAAACATAGTAAATACTAAAGCTTTTTGTCTGACACTCATCAGAGTAGTACGTCAGAAAGAGAACGAAAATAAAAACCTAACAAACAATTATACCCAGAAATGGATCGAAACTGGCCAATCAGAAAAGAGGTGAGTAATTGGTAAAATGCAAAACAACCAATCATCGCCGGTGACCAAACAATAGATTTTTGAAAGAGTCCCAGTGGGAAAATGAACTATTTCTGTCTACACAGTATGGGATCCATGGTTTTGATGTAGACAGATTCCAAAATTCCTAAGTGAAATTTTGACTTAGCTCTGCCGATAATGCGAAAACAGTCCTCACTGTAGTTTTGGTCACATTCTGGGTTGTCGACTAAATGTTGGCCTATAGTGGAGTCGTGTTTTAGAGCTTTAGATGTTTTAGAGGCGCGAGATGGTTGTTCTTGTTGCGGAACCATTTTTTGGCGTATGTTGGAGGCCAGGGTGCATTCCATGCACTTAGGCCCGAAGATCTTCGTCGTGCACTCAAGGCTCAAGTCGGGGTGCCGGCGTACATACTAATAAAAATTTTGCTCTGCGTACCCAAAATATACGATTTTGGGTAAAAAATATACGATTTCCGGCGTACATATACGAAAGTACAGCGTAACTTCAGCGTACGTTCTACATGGAATGCACCTAGGGTTGGAGGGCACGTGTTGTTTAATCCTATCGTATAACCGCTGAGAAGTGCGACCTACGTACCTGGACTCACACCGGCACGAGAGTTCGTAGACTACGAGACTTTTTTGTGTGGTAGGAACACTATCTTTACGGGTGCGGAGTAGGATCTTTTTGCCACTAAACACCAGGCGGGGGTTGACTGTGGTGTAGCATTTGCTTATGGCTGTTTTAAGTTGTTTTTCAAATCGCGTGGAAACGTTGCCGATATAGGGTAGTTTTAGATAAGCAGGGCACTTTTGCTCATCAAACTTTTTGTCAACCGAGAAATCTGTGATTTTCTTACGAAAAGTACTTACTCTGATGAGTGTCAGACGAAAAGCTTTAGAATTTACTATGTTTCGCCATGTTTCCGATTTTATCAGCAATTATACTGTGTACTATTGATCAAATTTATTGACTCCTTAAATACCTGGATTCAACATGTAAGTTTAAAATGCGATAATGTATTCCCAATTTATTTTCACAACTTTTCACAATTAGATAACATTTTCGATACAAATTTACTCTATTCTATTTTAGTGCATGTTTAAAGGCAGAAAAAACCACAGTTTAACGTAAGTGTATTCATAAAATATGCATGAGTTATACTTACCATAATTATTCCATTACTTTTATAAATTGGATTCCTTACAAAATTCAACTTATCATGATTGTACGGTGGAAATATAATATATTTACTCTTTTCTGTTTCAGCTGCACACAAGGCTATAACTATTTTCATTGTTGTTGCTATTGAGGCCATTGTCAACCAGCAATAACATTTACAATAATATTGCCTAATTTATTTCTTATATTAAATACTTTGTTTTCATATCACAACTTGCACCATGCCGCGCAAGTCCAGGAGAAGTATAACCGGTGACAGACGTAGAAATAAAGTGCGGGAGAATGTGCAGCATAGGAGACACATCAACAAAGAGCTTCATCCTCAACAGACGGGAAATGCGGATAACCCACTTGCAGCAGTCAACGATCTTCAAAAAATGCAGCTCGAAAACCGTCAGCTAGAAGGCCCTGAATATCAGCTATTTCCGGGACAGTATCCTCTTCCAGAGATACAGCCAATGGAGATGGACATTGAACCAGAGCTCCCCATTCAGAACCAAGGGCTTCCAGCAGCAGGATAACCTGTAGACATGGAGGTGCAAGATGCAGTTCCAGTACGCAATGAAAATCAGATACCAGAGCCCGTTGAGGATCAGCAAATGCAAGTTGACAACCGTGTCCCCGAGAACAATGAAGCTAAAAACCTCATCCTCTTCTCCCCATTACCACACCACTTAAATAAAATGAACAGAACATGTACCGTAAATGACGAAATTCGCGCCCAGGGCACTTATTTAAAAAATGAACTTTTGGAGGGGGCGCTAATTCAACGGGGGTGGTTAATTTAGCAGGGGCGCTTATTAATTTTTGCTCAAACAATGTAAGGGAGAAAATTTATTTCCAGTTGTCTTTCATGTTAGATGAATATTATAACAGGCGTAACACAAAAGAAATAAAAAATGAAATGTCTTATAAGATGTCGATTTCTTCATCCACTTCATGGTCTGAATCAACCATTAGAAATTAAGGTCTCGCTATTGCAACATCGCTTTCCCCAATTTCAAACGGATCAACATCTTTTTCGCTTAGGATTGACAATTGACTTTTTACAACCTCCCTTCCAGCTTGGCAAGGCTGCTTTTCTTTGAAACAATGGATCAATTTTCTATATTCAAACAAGTGCCCCGTTTGCTTAGGGGGCGCTTATTCAAGAAGGGGGCGCTTATTCAAGCAGGGTCGCTTATTACAAAAATTGCCTTCATCCCGGGGATGCTTATTCGGCAGGGGCAGTTATTTGGCGGGGGGGGCTAATTTCGTCATTTACGGTATTCATTGTGGTCCAAAGAACTTCAAAGAAGAGCAAAACACAAAAAAAATACAACAAATGTTTCATGGAAGGTTTAATCGCTCTGGATCAAATTGAACCACCTCCAGTAAGTGTTATGCATTTATACACTGGTGATACTGCCGAATCAAAATATTTCTTAAAGCACTTCCGCCAATACAACTCATTAATGGCCATGGCATCATGGGAGGCTAACATTGTGCATCATGCCAGAGCTGGACCACCAGTTATCACAATTCATGGAAAGGCATATCACATGACATTGATACAATATGATTCCAGTCATTATCAATATAACTTATTATTCATTTATGCTGGCTACAGTTGAATTTCTATTTACCTAATTTATGCCTTGCATCATTAACAGGTGTAACAGAGACAGACAGATCCAGATAATACGCAGAACTTTACATGATGGATACGCAACAAGCATTGCAGGAACGGCAAAACACTGCAAGAGAACAACGTCTAGATTGTTGCACTTGTCCAGAATGAAGTAATGGCAGTTAATCGATTTGCACAACATTATCGAAGCATGGGTGAAATATTAGAGGAACAGCGGCAGCAAGCTATTTCAAACAAGCAGCCTGTTCCGACATTCAAAATGATCATAACAGGTTGCCCACAACAAGATCGAAGATACAATAATCCCACTGCCAGAGAAATTGCAGCTATATACACAGTAAAGATTGAAGGTGCACCGAATCCTGGTGATAGAAAATTGCAGATATAACACTAAACAACAATGGCGATAGAACAACACTTACAGCATGGTTTGAGCTCAACCAGCAAGATCCAGCTGCACATCAGTACCTCTATCATGAGATACCAGAGCATTATGTCTTGCAGGAGCTTTCAAAAACATGGACAGCCAGACATCGAAGAGCAATGCCAATCATTGGTAGAATAAATCAAGTGCGACCTAGACCTTGCGAGCAAAAATTTGCACTCAGAATTTTGCTATTGCATCAACGAGGTGCTACTTCATTTGAAGACCTTCGAACGTTAGAAGGTAATCTATGTCACTCTTTCAAAGATGCAGCATTAGCTTTAGGGCTATTAGAAGATGATGCCGAGATCACACGTTGCCTTGAGGAAGCTCCCATTTTCCATATACCTTCACAACTCAGACAGTTCTTTGCATCATTGCTACTCTTTCAAACGTCATCAGACATCAGAACACTCTTCAAGGCCTTAATAAAGCAATGAGTGAAGACTTTGTCAGACGTGATCAACTCAACAATCCAGACATAACCTTCCAAGACAAACACATGTATCAATGTCTACATGATATTGACAACAATTTGAAGGTTCATGGTTTGTCCATCACGAACTACTATCACCTTCCTCAGCTACCGGCCGACTTTGTCATCTCAGAACACATGATGTTCACTATAATAATTTAGCCAATATATAATTCTATTTCTACCAAATTAACTATTGTTTATGTTTTCAGAGGAAGATCACATGGATGTTGAAAATGAAAGGGAGCAAGGAGAAAAATGCGCACTGCATTGAATCCAGAACAACGAGTGGTATACACAGCCATTATTCAAGCGATTGAGGTGCAATCAGAGCAGAACTGTCACTTTCTCGACGGACCAGCCGGCACAGGGAAAAGATTTCTCTACAACCTGTTGGTTCGTATTCTTCGTGGATCTGGACACAAAGTTCAGTGCATGTCTTGGCCAGGAATTGCAGCAACACTGCTTATTAATGGCAGAACATCGCATTCACAATTCCAAATTCCAGTACCATTGAAGCTGGAATAAACATGCAATGTCAAGAGACAGAGCCGAAGAGCACAAGTGTTGGGTGAAACAACCCTGTTCATATGGGATGAAGCTTCAATGATACCAGCATTGGCATTACAAGGAGTTGACCGACTGCTTTGGGATATCACAAGAGTTGAAAAGCCATTTGGTGGCAAATTCATGTTGCTTGGTGGTGATTTCAGACAGGTTCCTCCTCGTTTTTTTTTTGGCTTTGGGATGCTGAAGAATGCAGACGTGTTCTTATCGTCGGAAACATGAAGAGGATTTCCAATTTTTGTGGTTGAAGTCTAATTCTCTTTCTTTTTAATTTTTTCTTTTTTTGTCTTTTAATTCTTATATTTTGTTTCAAGGATTGGAAAATGGCGAGTATGGGAGCGATTAACGATATGCTAAAGAAAAATCTAAGCGAATTCGAAACACCGCTAGAGAGATCCTTCAAAGTGCAGATCGAGAGTTCAATCAGCAGCCTCAGAGAGGAATTTAATGGTCCACTAAAATCCAAGTTTTCAGAAGTCGATATTAAACTTCAATCCATCGAAAAGTCACAGCAATTTCTTGGTGCCCAGTATGAGACTTTCCGTGCCCAAATTGGACAAGTTTTAAAGCAAAACACAGATTTGCGTAATGAAAATGAGAAGCTTGCAAGTCGCCTCAGAGAGTTCGAGAAGAAAGACCAAATCAGGGCAAAAAGTATTGACGATCTCAAGCAGTATGGTCGGCGTGAGATGATTGAAATTGCAGGCATCCCAAAAACACGTGAAGAAGATTGTGAAAAAATTGCCATCACCGTTAGTGCAAAGGTTGGAGTGATGATCAACCATGAGGATATCGAGGCAGCTCATCGTATTTCAAGGAGAGAAGAAGCTTCCATTATAGTGAAATACAAATCCAGGAAAGTTGCCCAGCAGATGTTGTCCAAGGATGTGAAAGCCGAGATAAGGAAGATCAGAATATCAGACCTCGGTTATCCAATGCCCCAGCGTAATGCGAGTAATTCCAACATTGGAAAAATATATGTCAATGAGAGCCTAACAAGTCACTTAAAAAATCTTCTCTGCCTAACAAAGATAAAGAAAAGAGAGCTGAATTACAAATACGTGTGCTAGATGTTTATGTTTCTTGAGTTTCAAATTTAAATCTCCTCCCTCCCCATGATTGATAACAATATAAATACAGGTTGTTCCAAATGTGGGAAAATTGTTTTTGATAATCAAAACTCGATTTTTTGTGATATCTGCGAAACTTGGATTCATTTGAGATGTTCTGGTCTTACAAAAAAACGTTTTCTTGAACTATCGAAAAGTGATGAGTCATTTTTGTGTGGCGCCTGCAACGTAAACACTTTTCTTTTCACAAACGTGAAAAATTCAAAATTTGCCAAAGAATTTGACATTCATGTCAGTAAAAAAGCTATTTCTAATCTAACAACGATAGTAGCCGGATACGATCAAATTTGTACAGTGTGCCGAAAAGCAATTCACATGTCACTAAGCTCGGTTCCCTGTGGTCAATGCCAACACTTAATTCACAAAAATGCTCCGAACTCTCGAATTTCAATGCTGCCAATTTTGTAAAGCATTTGTTGAAATGGGAGTGCTCACCATGTAAGCTAAGTACGTTGTCGTCGTTTCCATTTTTTTCGATTGAAGACAACAATATTGTTAATCTGGCTTATAATTCAACGTTTTATTGCAAATGCAATTCAACTGCAATACCCGTAACGGACTACAGACACGTTGAACAACTTAAAATGTGTAAATTATCTGTTAAGGAACATAACCACCTTTACAATAATGATATCGATACAAACATGGAAAACTTTTCGAATTTTAGCTATTATGATAATCATGAGTTCCACAAACTGGTCAATTCCCCCTCCTTTGATAAAAACAAAATGTCAAGTATTTTACATTTGCCAAAATAAGTTTTGAAAAAAAGCTAATTTTTGTATGTGGGGATTTCAACCTAAACCTTCTGAAAACAGATATTTCACCAAATGTTGATTCCTTCTTAAATTTAATGCTTTCTCACTATATCCAACCTTTAATTTTAAAACCTACTAGATTCAACAACCGTTCCACACCCAGTTTAATTGATAATATATTCATAAACTCATTGGACCCTTTAACAGTAAGTGGTAATCTGGTCGACAAAATATCTGATCAATTGCCAAATTTTGTGTTTTTTGGGAATAAGTTTAACAAAGATAAAAGTCAAAATAACAGTTTGTATAGGGACTATCGTAATTTCAATAAGGCAGCATATTTACATGAAGCTGAACAAATTAGTTTTAGCTATAACGATAATTATAACCCTGATCTTGATATCAATTCCAAATATGAGCACTTTCAAAATAAATTGTTAGAATTATTAAATAAACATGCCCCCTTAAAACCCAAAGCAACAGCGTAAACCTTGGATAACCAAAGGTATACTTAAATCAATTACAACGAAAAATTCAGTTCTTAAAAAATTCATAAAAACAAAAGACGAATTCTGGTTTAATAGATAGAGAATTTTTCGAAACACTCTTAACCGAGTTATTAAATTAAGTAAACAAAACTATTTTAATGACTCATCATATTTTAATGACTTCAAAAATGACTCAAAAAAGGTGTGGCGAGAAATTAACGAAGTCTTAAACAAAAATAGCACCTAATGTAGTGAAGATATAAAGCTAAATGTGAAAGGAAAATTAATATCTGATAATAAAAAAGTCGCAAATACTTTTAATAATTTTTTCACAAATATAGCCCAGACACTTGCAAACAAATTAGGCCCGACCAAAGCAAATCATAATGACTTCCTAACATCTCCGATTCAAGATAGCTTCTATACCAGTCCTGTTGTTCCAAGCGAGGTTAAATGTGAAATAATGAGTCTGGATGAATCCAAATCACCAGACTCTTTTGATATTCCAGTAAAAATGGTCAAGCTTGTAAGTGACCCTTTCACCAACATACTAAGAGATTTGATTAACGAATCCTTCAGGTCAGGTGTACATCCATCCCTGGTTAAATTTGCAAAAGTGATACCAATTTATAAGGCTAAGTCTAGATCAGATGTTTCCAATTACCACCCAATATTATTACTGGCAATCTTTAATAAAATTTTTGAAAAACTTATGCACAAAAGGCTTACATTTTTCTCAGAAAAACATAACATACTGATCTCACATCAATTTGGCTTTCAAAAAAATAAATCTACAATGCAAGCAATTTTGGACCTTTGAGACCAATTATCATTGGCTGCAGATGAGAAAAAAATTTCTTCTTGCATATTTTTAGATTTTGCTAAGGCTTTCGATACAGTTGACCACAAAATACTATTAGATAAACTCAACAACTATGGCATACGAGGAAGTGCCCTAAACTGGTTTCAATCATACTTATCAAGTCGTACCCAAGAAGTTTGCATTAACAGTATTTTATCACCACCCAATTTCATAACTCATGGAGTACCCCAAGGAAGTGTATTAGGTTCCCTTCTATTTCTACTATGCATTAATGATCTACCTTCAAGCTCAACCATCCTTAAATTTCATCTTTTTGCAGACGATATAAGCATCTTTTTCTCTCACAATAACGCAAAGGACCTTGAGTCCATTGTTAATAATGAACTTGAAAATGTTGCGACATGGCTTTCTGCCAACAGACAAACCCTTATTGTTGATAAATCTAACCTCCTTATAATTTCAAATAAGAAAAAAACAAATATTACAGTTGATATTAAAATTAATAACGATTTCATTAAAGAAAATGACTACATAAAATATTTTGGCGTTCTTCTTGATAACAAATTAAACTGGAAACAACACGCTCAATATGTTAATAGGAAAATTTCAAAAGGTATCGGAATACTTGCGAAAAGGAGACATTTTGTATCAACTGATATACTTAAACAATTATATCACGCTTTTATTGCCTCACACATATAATACGGCCTCATAAATTGGGTAGTGCCTCAAAGTGTGCAATCACTAATTTAAACAACAATTCTAAAATGTGCAATTAAAAGAAGGAAAGGGGAGAGGAAATTGACCGCACAGAATGTGTATTATAGCAGATTGTCCAGAGAAGGTATTCACATTTTAAACTTTTAAACCAGGCACTACAAGTTACATAATTTACATCTAGCTATTTGATATACTGGGTGAGTCAAAAAAAGTTGCAGCGTTTGTGATTTTTTAAATTGGAAATTTTTAGCATACAGTTCTCTAAAGGCCGGGTTACACGATCACTTTTTGCCATCACTTTTTTTGATATTGGACCAACGTGATAAAAAGTGATCGTGTAACATGCAAAAATGATGGATTTTCGCAGCAGATTTTAATGGGCTTACGAGGTGTTAATCCTCCATCATTGAAAATTTTACTCTGAACGAAAGCAGAGTAAAATCGAGTCCATCACTTTTTTTCAAAGAAGCCGACAAATTCTTACGTCACGTAGTGTTTTGGTGAAGAGGAAACGGCCTAGAGTTTCGAGAAAAGAAGTATACAACTTGAAATTGTGCTTAGAAACATCATTATTTGCATGAAAACGAATATTAATAATGATCAGGAAAAATTTGAAGTGCAAAACAATCTCGAAAAATCAAATTTCGTAGAATATAGTTGTGCGAAATGTAAGTTAATTTATATACATGATCAGATACATATGGTTTATTATACATGCATACAGCAGTCCAAACAAGACATTGCCACTAACACGGAACTTTTTCTGGCCTATGAAAAAGATCAACAAGACAACAAGGATCTCCTGGAATTTTTAGCAGACTCCGTCGCATCGTCCTGTTTCTTTTGGGTCTTCCTGGCAATAGATCGAGTAATGTAATAGCGGTGCCCTATCTTTTTAATATGTAATATTAAATTGACATTACACTTCGATATTCCGAGGATACAAATTAACTTATTTCGCACTACTATATTCTACGAAATTTGATTTTTCGAGATTGTTTTGCACTTCAAATTTTTCCTGATCATTATTAATATTCGTTTTCATGCAAATAATGATGTTTCTAAGCACAATTTCAAGTTGTATACTTCTTTTCCCGAAACTCTAGGCCGTTTCCTCTTCACCAAAACACTACGTGACGTAAGAATTTGTCGGCTTCTTTGAAAAAAAGTGATGGACTCGATTTTACTCTGCTTTCGTTCAGAGTAAAATTTTCAATGATGGAGGATTAACACCTCGTAAGCCCATTAAAATCTGCTGCGAAAATCCATCATTTTTGCATGTTACACGATCACTTTTTATCACGTTGGTCCAATATCAAAAAAAGTGATGGCAAAAAGTGATCGTGTAACCCGGCCTTAATACCTAATTTTTCAAAACCAGTGTTTGACAGAGATGTTAAACTGGTATTGCAAAATTTCTGATCAAAATCGGACATTTCTTCTCCGATTTATGCGACAAATTGTAAGGAAGTCTGTCAAATTACAAAAATGGACCTAAAACAATTAAATATATATAATTAGTAAACCTCTCATTTTCACTATTGTCAGGCTGTACTGAAACACTGTCGGTTTTGATCAATACTTTTAGGCTGTTTTTGGAGATTTAACAGGTGATAGATTCTCAAAATCATCCTTATAACTTAAAACATGCCAGATGTTCACCAGATATTTTTTATTGCCAATTTCACATCCCAGCCACATACTGATTCCAAAACTTTTGGAATTGGAACACACCAATTTGAAAATTTTCAAGCAGCACAACTTTTTTTGACTCACACAGTATTATATTTATATATATAAATATAAATTTCCAGCTGCATATATATAAATAACATTTTACTGCAAATAGAAACATACTATATTTTGATGCCTAGTGGAAATTCCATAACATACATATTTCTAGGGAAGCTAGCTGGATTCAAATCCAATGCTGAGCGGCTCACATACATGTCAACAACATGGCATAATTTAAGCCAAGCTGATCAGCAGTCATGCAAAGAAGAAGCAGCAAGACTTAATGAAAATTCTCCAGATCTCACAGAGGATGAGAAAATTGTTCAAATAAAGCACATCAAGAAGAAGCTTATAAATAATGTATGTGTTTGCTATCATTTGTCTTTTGTAGACATTTATAGTACTTTTTCTATGAAAACTGTCTTAGGCTTTTCAACTGATTACATTTAATTACTTGTTTGACCCCCTTTGTGACAGTTAAAAGACCCAAAAATTAGAATTTGTGAAAATGTTTGTGCACTGCTATACCATGTTATAGTTTATTGTATTATTGTACCATTGTATTGTTTATGAGTTTCAAATTACTTAAAATAAATACTGCTTATGTTTCAGATAATGCAGCTTGAACAACTTGGAGTTGAGAGTTCCAACATTGTATTGGATAAAAATGGCCATATTTCTTTTTTTGGATCCAGACGTGGCATAGAATATCTAAGCAGTGCACCTCAAATTGATTTTGAGTTCAGAAAGTTTTTTGGTAAGCATTTTTTTTAAATTTTTATATACTTAGTATTTATATAAAGATGTCTGAGTAGATGACTGGGAGTTGCTGGTATTTTTATTATGAAGTCTTGACCAAATAGTCACCTTTCGGATACCTGAATTCATGAAGCCATGGTTTTTTCTTTCTTAATATTATTTGGTGTGTGTATGAATGATTCCAGGACAGCATGAAGTTTGAAGCCAATTGCTCTTCTTTTGTAGATGTTAAAGAAAAAGAGAAAAATTTCAGCTACAAAGACTTGCAAACTGTTTTCAATGAAGCATATGGTATGTTGTCTTGTGACACAAAGTTTCAGATATTTGTGCAACAACATATTTTTATTTGTGTATCTAAGTTTGGTTTTTTCACTGTTGTTTTGTTATGTGATTAATCAGTTGCTACATAGATGTCTTTGTTTTGTAGCCAAAGCTATCAATTGCAAAAATGCCAAGGTTCCTTATTTGAAAGGAAACTTCTACATAGAAGGAATACCGGACAACATCCCACGGAGAAAGGAGAATGGACAAGTGAAGAAGCCAACTGATTATGGACAGGCTCAAATTGACAAAATAATGAGCAAAAAAATGATATCGTTTTCAAGCCTTTCATGCCAGCGCTTGTTCCCCCGTCTTCTGCCTCATCTGGAGCCACATGTAATAATATGACGTCTGTTGCTCCTCCGACTACCGAGTCTGATAATGCAGAAAGTGAAGCTGAAGCCGAGGAAAGCCATGTAAATGTGAATTTGCCAGTTTGCATGCTGAAAGTAGTCGACGAGGAGGTGGGAAAGAGAGTCCTGAATGGTGGTGCAAAGATCCAAGAGACGGGAATAGACATTTTGAACAATTTACGGAAAGGTGAGCTCGCTGAGCTGCAGAATAGGTATAACGAATATTTTACTCAAGAGGCGTTGCATGCTCTAACAACAAATTATAATTCCCTGCAAGGTAGCATTATCTTTGCAACCTATACGGAAAATCCTAGAGTATTTTGGCTCTTCTACTACGAAGGCATCGAAGAAGACATCGAGAATCTGAGCGATGATGGCACTGTCCCTGGTTGCTGGTTGGACAAAAAGAAAGGGAGATGCTATCATTTTCTGAGCACACCCACGTCCATCAAGAAGAAAAGCATAATAAAAGATACACGTGGACATGTTATTGCTTGGAAGCACAAAATCGACGAAGGAACAAAACAACTTGCAATCGACAATGATTTTCTGGCTTTATTGAAAAAAACTATTAGGAAGTAATAAATTTAGTAGGTAGTTTTGTTTCCGTACCCATCATTTTCATCAGCAATGTAAACCTAACTCTGGTTATTTACGGGATTTATGGGCAAAAAGTCAGAAAATTTAACTTCGCGTTTTTTCTAAGCGTTTTATTGTACACAAAGTCTGTCTGTTTCTATCTTTTTGTTAATATCATGTTTCGTTAGACTTTATTATATTAGAATTATTAAAAGTTTATCACTGAGTTTGTAATACTGCTAGTTTTGCTTTTATTTTATTCATTCATTTGTTGTTTTTTTCGCATGTGCTTTCGTCTGTTCACATGCCATGCCTGGTGGCATCGGTACTGTTTTCGCTTTTGTTAATCTTGTATTTGTAATTAGCTTAACATTCATTTGCTTTTCTCGCCGGACGTATCACTTCCCTTGTTGACGGATTTGGTTTAGTTCTTCGTAATGTTATCAAGTGATCTTAGTAGTTTAAATGCATGTGTTTTAGTTTAATTAGTTAGTTTTTAGACTCGCCTGGATATGTAAGCATCGAGAAGCATGAGAGCATACTGTCGTCGAGGAATGAGATGCTTGTGAAAGATCTCAGTGCCTCAGTTTTTGGTTTATTAAATTTGTTGTTGTGGGGCCGCCGTTTAGAACAGTATTGGAGACACTGTTGTCGTTCGTTTGTTGTTCGTTTGTCGTTAGAGAAGATTAATTGTATGCTGAAAAGAAGCTTGGTTGTGTCAGAAATGAAAGAATAATTATGGAATTGTGTCATCATTTTATGTGTCTGTGTATTTACTTGTTCGCGTCTCATCGAAGAAACCGTTCGCTGATATAAGAAGATGAAAGGCCTTAGACCGACCACGTTTACAAGCTTTCCGTGCCTTGTAGTATGACTTATGGCCCAAGACTTTATTATTTAAATAACTACATGGTCAAATGGATTTACAAGTATAAAGGCTTTTTTTTGGTAAAATTGAACAAATTCTACGTTAATTGGTCGTTTCAAGGGCGAATTATAGCAAAAAAATCGACTGGGGCGAGTCAAAAAAATACTCTTAAACTGTGCCAAATAGCTTGAAATTCATTCTATAATAGGCTGCAAATTAGCTGTAAACAAACAAGCAATCTATTCGCGCATCACCAAGAAATTTCGAAGAATTTAGAAAGAAAATTTGTCTTCGAGTTTCAAGTTTTTTCTCAAGGGCTTTCCTTGCCTTGCAGTGTGACTTATGGCCCAAGACTTATCGTTTTGTTGGTAAAATGGAACATGATACCACTCATCACATCATGATTTACTGTTCATCATAAATGAGGTTTCTAAATCGCACAATTGCACTCAGTGTCAATACTCATTTCTTAACCAGGCAGCAGCACCTCTCTTGTAAAAAAGTTCTCTATGGTACATTGATGACAGAAGACTCAGTCTTGGTTTTCCTTCATTTCTCCTCTTTTTCAAGAACATTCATGTTTTCTACAAATGAGTAAAATAAAATTAATAGCACAAAAGATAATCTCTGTTTTTCATTTCAACCAAGTAGCAAAAAGGAAGTAATGCCAAACAATGCTAAATTAGAGTCACCACGTATTGGCGTACTTAGTAAGACCAAAGCCTTTTACATTGCTTACCATCAGACAGTCCTATCTTCTGTACACACTGAGTTCCAAGAGCATCAGTTGTATAAATTTGCATCAGTTAAAGTAACACACCATGAAGGGAGAGGTCCCCCTTCTTTCTTCAAAAACATAGTCACACAGACGTACGTTAAATTTTCACAAATTTTTGCATAATTTGCAACATATATGTCCGATTTCAGCCAAATAATTTTTCATAACTAATTCCACATTCCAGCCACACGTTAGGAATTGGAGTGTGTTATCAACAATTTAAAAAATCACAAACACCGAAACTTTTTTTTGACTCACCCGGTATAAAGTTTCATATAATTCAAAAGCATATAAAATTTTTTTGAGCACATACAGCTTGCGGCAGTAATTTGAATGCTTCATCGAAAGTTCGCTTTCTGGTCAAGGGGTCAACTATGTTACGAGTACCTACAATTAAAATAAGCCACCATCCAGAAAACTGTATTCAAAACCGAATATCAGTTTAAAAAAGTACAAATTGCATATCAACAGACACCAGTCAATTTTTTTAGTTAATACCTACTCAAAATTAATAAATTCATACAGTCTTTAGCAAATGCTTAACATGTTGTTATCAGCTTTCAAATGTATTATCAGAGTCCGATTCTTCATCTGTCAACCCATCCAGTTCTTCAAAATCATCAACACTGTCACTGTCGTATTCAGCCTCTACAGAAAAAGCGATATCCGCTAAAAATTCGCACCCCGTGTGGGTGACTGAGAATGGGATCTCTTGTCCAAATTTGTTCTATGTAGCCTTGGTGGTTATAATTTCATTTTTTATGATAAGAACGTGCTTGAATACTTTTAAGGCCCAATGAATTCGAGTCCTCGTTATCAGACAACTGGCCCACCTTTTCCTTCAACATTTTCACATTCTTCAACTTCGATTTCAAAAGCATTTCACATTCTGCATGTAAAAGATTTCGTTCTTCTTCACATCTTTTTTCCAACTCCGACAAATCAATAATTCGTCGTTTGATAGCAAACGGTACTTTGTCTTGAAGACTTAAGGAAGTTTGAGTATCCGCATACTTTTGTTAAAGACTGGAATTGGGATCTTTGGCTTCTTCAAACGACACAGACTCTAGCAAAGAAGGAACATGTTCTTTCAGCAATGAGAGTTGTGCATTGTACTTGGATATTTCCAGTTTTAGTCGCTTTGTTTGCTGGGTAACTCTGCGTGCAAGTCGAATAGCTTGTTTTTGCCCTTCTGTGAAACAAAATTTTGAAATGTTAAGCAAAAATTAAAAATAACTAATCAATATTTTTGTTATCAGAAAAGGTTCTAGTTGCATTTCATCCAATTCCTTTTTTGACACAGTAAAGTAAACTAATAAATTAAAAAAGCATTTTTATTTTAATTAGTGCACCCGTCGACTTTAATTAGTTTGATGTACATTTGTAAAAAAAAGCAGTCCAGATTATTCATCTATCTCATCGATGTAAAAAAAACTACATCAATAGTAACTAAATCGATATTTAAATCGACATATAACTTACGCGAATATCTTTCCTTTAACATGAGTCGTAAGCAATGCAGTGCAATACAATGTACAGCAAAGCAATACAATGCCACATACAACACAATGAAAATTAACCTGCTGAATCTAGTTTAGTTTAAAAAAAAAACCAAAAAGTTAAATTATTATTTCAGAGTAAATATGTTGAAAAACGGTCCCATAAATGTTTGTTGATATATTTAAAGATCTATTAAACAAACATGATCTTTTTATTGGTAATTAAGTTTAGTTGAGGTAAAATTTACAAAGAGAAACAATGCCAAACAAAAATATAAGTTCATTGTTGAAAGGAGTTAGTGAAGGTGAGGTGTCCAAAATTTAAAATTTAAAAATCGATTTGCCTGGGTACAGAATAACACAGAATGAAAGAGTTACCAATTACGAATAATTAATTGTAATGAGAAGTTAGTCATAATAAAAAATTGTCGTTTATTTGATATATTTCTTACCGAGTCTTCTTTCTCTCAAATCTATGGTTAGAAACAAAAGGGAAATTAGAATAGTTATGAGCAAGAAATAGTTATTTTGCAAACGATGCCTGGACAACAGACAACCTGTTATTGTTGTTAAAAGTATACCAAGGGAAAAATATTTATTAAAAGTATTTCGCAAAATATTAATGAATAAAGATTGTTAGGTTATATTTGTTTAAAGAACATTTATATTACTTACTTAGCGATAAATATGTGTGAATAATAATAGCCTTTTGAAAAATCGTCCAGCTAAAAGTAGACACAATGTGATAATGCAAATTGTCAGAGGCGGGATTCTATTGTACAATAAACCGTTTACTATTGGTTCATACACATCACGTGATAAAAAGGGAGGGAAAATTTCTCTTGAAAAGAGAGCTTCCCTTCGTCCTTTAGACTTGTAAAGGTGGGAAGGAAAAAATTAGCACGTGACAGACTGATTGTGTGAAAGGAGAGAGTGTGTGCTTTAGGGTGGATGGACACGTGTGCACGTGTGCACGTGTGCACGAAGACAAAGGAAGGGAAGCCTGCGCTGCGCACACAGGAACAGCCGAACAGCGTGTCGTCGACTCGAGGATAGGAAGAGAGAGAGAGGCGATTCAGAAAATCCAAATCGGAGGAATGAGAGAAATGGTAATAACATAATTGGATCTTTGTCAATCTCTTCAATCAATTGCTATTTCACAAACTGTAATGAGTTATGGTGTGTTTCACTTTAATTGCTATCCATTATTTATAGAATTTGGACATATTGGAAGGAAATATGCATCCTTTTATGAAAATTAGTCAACATGCATGGAAGGCTTGGGTAAGTTAGTTACTGTAGTTATTTTTATACCAAATAAGAAAAATAGGCAAATTCAGAGGAGTTGCATAGGAATAATTGAAATTGAAATGTGCTATCCTTCTTTTTTTATGTTGGTTAGATAGCTAATATAAGCAATGAGGTGCATTACTGTGTCCTAAAAGTATTCAAAATTATTGAAACTGGTTTCACATAATGTTTATTGTTGCAGGTCTTGATTGCTAAACAGAAAAGGAGAAAGGTTGTGTTGTTCCTACTTGGTTATTTGTGTGGTAAGTGTATAATTAATATGCAGGTTTTAAAATCAAAAGAATAATATATAAATGGAACTTAATTTAACAATGAACTGAATTTAAGAACAATTTCAACAGAAAAAGCATTGACCATGCATAAATGAAACATTTTTGAGATATTTTCAAAACATAACTGTGTGGTTGTACTTGTAGGTGTTGGTTTGGTTGATAAACAACAAAGTAAAGGCCACTCCTGCTTGGTTTTTTGTGTGGTAAGTGTATAATTTTTTTAACATTAAAACAATAGCATGCAAATGGAACTAAATTTAAGAATGAACCAAACGTTGAAAAATGTTGACAGGAATGGAACAACAAAGCATTGACCATGCATGAATGGAACATTTGTGAGATTGATGATTAGGCCAAAATGAGGTAAATTATTATTAGTGCATAACTTTGTATAAATTTTTTAATTCATGCATGACCAAGCCCACTAACTACAACTAAATACTATCTAAATATACTATTTACAAACTATCTACAAACAGTAAAACCCACATAAGAACTTTCATGTTATAATGTAGGTAGGTGATATTGGTTGCTAGCAATGAAACATATTTTTGGATAAGGTGGTGGAATAAAGATAAATTATAGGAAAAGTGTAGCACAAAGTAATTTAAACTTGAATATGAAAAAGTATGTAGAAAAATGAAAGAAAGTATTTGTGAATGAGCGCGCGATTCGAGTTCAGTGATAATGCTGAAGGAAACAAAAGTAACTTGTATTAAATCACTACATTAAGTGGAAAATTGTGGTGAATAATATACAACTATTTGTAAGTCCTTTTAGTTTATATGTCTTTGCTTTGTTAAACGTTGGTAGTTTTAAAAGTTGTGAAGAAAAAATTCCCACTTACTTGAATTTGTGCGATCGAAATCTGGAAAAGTTTTTCGCGCGCTTCTGTCGAAGGTAATTGTCTTGTGATACTATAGCGACAATATGGCCTCGCCCAGAAGAATGTAAAATGAATCAAGGTCTTTTTGACGGGTGGAAACAATCTGGTGTTTTGGGTTTATAATGATGTTATATTATAGTGACATTGCAAAAGTAGCAATGGTATACCAACGAATACAGACATTTCATGGAATATCTAGGGTAAGTTGTA
>RQOL01000463.1:0-140661 GCA_013076295.1 Sanderia malayensis | reverse complement strand
ATACATCTGAATAAATTAACAATACTTCGTGGAGTTATTAGACGTAAGGCCCATAATGGTACTTCTAATTAAATTTGATGCAAATTTAAAGAGTTTGAAAATTTGCCTGAAGCCCCCTTTACCCAATCTTTTCCCCAAAGCACCAAAATTTCACAAAATATATTTTATTTTCGAATTCAGCGGCCCATAATTGTACTTCTTGCTAAGTTGATGCAATTTGAACGAGTTTGAAAATTGGCCGTTAGATGTCTCATCTGTAACTGTGTAACCTTATTGTCTTTGTTTGTAGAGAGTACAGTTCCTTGCCTGAAATCACGTTGATACCATTGAACAGAGGGTCGTGGAAGGCAGTGATTTCAACCTGACTTGCATTGCCAAAGGCACGCCAACACCGACAGTTAGTTGGCAAACTGCATCCAGTAATTATACAATCACCAAGGAAACCGAGGCGTTGTTATACACAACCAAGGAATTGTACATAGCATGATATTAAAAGCTGTTAGAACGTCTGATTCGGGATCGTACCGGTATGTCAAGTTTTTTACCGACTCTTTTCATCATGCGACTGAGACGATGCGATTTGGTTTTTAAAGTTTTTGAAATCTTGTCTCGGATGCTGTATGACCAGAGAAGCGTCTCTCAAAACATCGCACTCATAAACACTCCGGTTCGTGACATGATAAACCTCTGTTATTATGACAGTCACTGAACAGACACACACAAATATATTCACGATGATAAGAGAATATCTCTCGAAATGTCGCACTCATAAACACTTCTGTTCATGACTTATATCATGTTCTTTAATCATTATTTTCACCGAATGGGCAAATACAAGCATATTCACGATTAAGATGAATTGTCTAACTTTTTCTTGCCTTTGATACAACATCAAATATAATATCATTTCCTGATGTATAATATCAAACATTTCTTCTTACCCTGGGTGTTCTACTTTGCGATTTTCTTGAGTTTTATTACGAGGTTGTATTGTTTATTTTTTAGGTGTATTGCTTCTAACTCGGACAGGATTGTATCGAAAGTGGCCTATTTGACAGTTCTACGTATGTTTTTATGCGATTCTCTCACTAACCAAATTTTATTTTACATAATTCAATTTATTATCGGGCATATTCCTATTGATTTGTTGTTATTTTTGCCCCAATGAACACTAATCCTGTTTCATGCCCTCAGCTGTTCTGAAGGTTCCCGAACCGCCAAATTACGTCGACTATTCCAACGTCACTGCCACGAGCCTCGTACTCAAGTGGAAAGCGTCGCGTAATCCGCCGGGGGCGCCTGTGACTTCGTATATCGTATCGATTTACGATGAGAGCGGTCGCGTTTGGAAGGGCCTCGCTTCGAACATCAAACAACTTCAGTACACCGTACGCAACCTGAAGCCGGCAAGTCAATACGAGTTTCGAGTCTCCGCCGTCAACAAGGTGGGCAGAAGTAACCCGAGTAGGTCAACCAAGGTTATCGTTACGAAGCCGGGAAAAGTCGCCAGAACTACCACCCCACCAGGTATGCATCTATGCTTTGTTTATAGATGCTTTAATAACTTGGGTTATTGTTAATTTGTTAAAGCATATTGCAGTCTGTAACAGGCAGGTCCATGGCACCACATTGTCCACATTTTCCATCTTTGGTCCCTTTCTTCAATTCTACATTCTCTGCAAAAACTTTTGTTGTTTTTTATCACCTATTCTAATCAAAGATATTCAGTTTAAATCGAAACTAGATTTTGATAATTCAATGTTTTGAAGATTTTTCTCTTTTCCCTGATTCTAATCTTGAGATCTTATCGAATCTAAATTTAAAAATCGTTAGTTCAAGATCTTTTAACTTCAACTTTTAGTTTTCAAATCGTTGTTTGGCATATCTGAGCCATACCTTTTTTCTCCACTTTCATCAGACAATGTATTATATTCCTCTTGTATTCCTGTGTTATGCATATTCATTTGTGTGATATTTTCCTGTGTTTTTTCTAGCATCAAACCCAACACCAAAATTCGTGGATAAACTTCTCAACGTGAGCCTAACTGTAACAGCTTCAAGCTCATCGCAAATAGACTGGTTCAACATCTTCTGGACCGTAAGTACTATGGATGCAATTTTGAACACATCCCAACAAATTTCATTGTACTGACCAAATACATGTTTTAAACAGCATTAGAAGGTTCTAGAAGTGAGGATGTTGGCTTAATGTGCCTTTTCAGTGCTTCCAGCTTTTTGCCCAATTACTTTGAAAGCTGAGGGTTTTTGTTTGTTATATGCAGTTCAGAATCGTGCTTTGGTTATTGTTATGTTTATTTGTCTTTCTTCATTTGTGTTTGTTTGTGTTTATTTATTTATGTTTATGTTTATTTTCAGCCCGTTTATCCGCCAGTCGTGTGAAAGAATTCGAGATCTATTGGAAAAAGAAATCAGCCATGAAGTTTAATCGACCAATTATTGTCCTCGGTGGTTCGAGTAACTCGTACGTACTCAAAGGACTCGAACCCGGCACTCCATACGAAGTGAAGATTCGTGCCCTGAATAATTGGTATGGCAGCAAGTTTAGCAATGTTAAATCATTCTCAACAATGACAAAACAAGAAGGTATGTCTATAGACTTGTTTTATTTATCTCCTGACACTTCATTTATTTTCTAACTCTTTGTTTTGTTTCCAATGAATCACTTATCATTTATCATTTGTTTATTTTTTTACAGATAAGTTACTTTCTAGTTTATTTTTTCATCTTCGAGCACTTCGTTTACCTTCTCACAGTTTGTTTATCTTCTTATGCTTCACTTATCTTTTTACAGCTCATTTATCATCTAACACTTTATTTATCTTCATTTTCTACTCTGTGAACTCAGATGATAATTATTGACTTGTTGGTTCATGGAAACAAGTTTCCAGCAATTTGCTCCGGCAATTTGTTCTTAATTCCATTGAAGTTTACCCAATTGTTTCTTTGTTTCTGCATAGTCTTTATACCACCATGCCATGTTGTGCGAGTTAAAGTCAATGATACAGGAAAGGTTCTGGTCACTTGGGCACCAAGTAGTTTGAGGAGACTTTCAGGTTACGAGGTAAGAATTTATGTTTGCTTTCTTACCAGAATAACTAGTAGAACCTCTTCTATATTCTATGCAAAACATGTTGGATAATTTTGTGGTTAATCCTTGCTTTGCCAGATCGTTTGGATTGCATTAGATGGCACCTCAGTTGAGACGAAAACTGTCCCTGCTAATGCTACGTCATATCTTATCACTGGATTGAACCCAAGTAAGGCCTATCACGTTACTTTGGCACTAAAGGTCGACAACAGAGCAGGATTGAAAAGCGACAAACTTCAAATCACTCCGGCACTTGGTTAGTTTAAGCTCCTTATTTTCACTTCTACTATTCTTCTTTCCTATTGTTTTTCGTTTTCTTTTTTTCTCTCTTGCTAATGCCCTTCTGTCTCCTTTTCTCTCTCGCCCTTTTCCTACACCTACGTTTTGTATCTACTCCCTAAACATTTGCTTACTCCTATCTTACACATCAACCTTTCATGCTCTCTTTGTTTCTGCTTTTCCTCTCTCCCTGTTTTTTATTTTTTCTCCCTCCCTCTATCCCTCCCGATCTATTTTCTTTCCCCTCCTCCCTTTCTCCCTTAATCTTCTTCCCAGAGTATCATTGTATCTTCTTTGTGTAGTGCAACTGTTTTCTATTCGCAGCAAACTCTAACGCTAACAAGAATGGTGGGAAAAGTGGCTCAGGGACTGGCACTGACGGCGCGGCAGACAAGCGCTCGAATGCAGGACCAGGCGTAACCAACAACAACAACAACGATTCACGGGTCGTTAAGCTGCTCAAAACTCCATGGTTTATCGGTGCAGTTGGGGGGTTTCTTTGGGTTGTTTTGTGTATTATCATATTAGTAATAGTATTGAGAAGGCGAAAGAGGAAGAGAAATGCACCCCCGTTTCACGCAGAACAAGCCAATGGTGAGTATATGCGCAAATGTATTGCTATCATTGCTATCATTTTCTAACACGGGGGACGGATCTGGAGTAAGACGTACTGTAGTGTTGCTACATGTGTTGATCTTACGTTGTATACGATTGCTCTTTAGGACTGCTGCCAACTAGAAGCCCAGTGAATAGTATCAATCGCTCAAGGTATGTGGATAATAATATTATCGCAATTGCAGATTGGGAATGATTGAACGCAGTATATACACAGTAGACTCCCGATAACTCGAACCTTCAAGGAACAAACGAAATTGTAATGGAATCCACTGTGATGGAATCTTGTTATAATGGGAATGTTTGGTGCTCCTAGAACTAGAATGTGCTTTGATATGGCAAGACTTTGTTAAGCCATGGATGAATTATACTTTCATGCAGTTTAAGGGACTAAATGTCTTGTTCATTGCTGCACGAAGCTCTTTATGTTAACCTCATTCGTTATTAATAGATTTAACTACCGATCTACAATAGTGGACTAAATTCCTGGGATGCTTGGAGATCTTTGCGAATTTGTTGCACCCTCCCCTCGCCCAAACAATGTTAAAAATATCGAAAACATTCAATTTGTATGGTGATCACAAGGGTTTTATTGAGAGAACAACTTTAGTTCGAGGGGATTGCAACGGGGTTGAATAAGCCCCCGAAAAATAAAGTTTATGCATTGGTAGTATTTTCATTATAAAGAGATTGAACTGCGCATGATTGTTATTGATCTAACTGTTTCGTTTTTGTTTAGAGCAAGCTATCGAGACTCTTCGTTCTTTGGGGTGATGCCGATGTTACTCCGTCGTTTCAAATGGTGCTCCCCCGTCATTCAAGAATTTAGGTGCCGCTAGTGCTTCCATACCGTCGTACAGGAATCCAAGTATCACCGAAGAAGACCCCGGTAGATCGGATATCAAACCTTTGCTTGGTGAGCCTACTTTGATACCACACTACTCTTTATTTCTATTTTTTTTAATCTAATGAGGCGTTGTAGTGTCATCATGCTGTATGGTTTCGCGGTAGAAGTTGAGAAGTTTAATTTATTGCATTTGACGGATGCAGAATGAAATACTTAATATGAAACGTATGTGAAATGTGCATGAAAAGTATCAGAACCAATGGTAGTCGTAGTTTGCTTGTCGTTGGTTTTTAACTGTGCTAGTAGATACCATTTGCAGTAGTTGTCAACTCTTTATTGGCTTTGCTATGTGATTCCCTACTACCTTTTTTTGTCACAGTTCATTATATAGCTGACAGCTGACAACCTTACCCCAAGGTCTTGAGTTCACCTGACAACTTTACCCCAAGGTCTTTTATTCTCTGCCATATGATCTTAAAAGAGTTATTTATGTATATAGTTGGCCCTTTATTGTTTAGCATGGCAACGCTGAAACAGGAGGCAAACAGATGTTTTACTTTTTGAAGCCCTGGCACAACTTCCCCCTTTTGGTAGCCTTGGATGTACCATTTGTTGATTGTCACATTTTATATCGGCAGGAAATAAGGGTGATGAGTATATCGAGATGAAGACGAAGTCGGCCAATGGAGACCCGCAAAAGAACCTCAAAAACGTCAACAATATGCGAAGGCCTGGAGAATGTGGTATGCTAAGCATTATAATTTGCTTCTTGTAAGAATGTAGTGAAATGGCAAAGACAGTGCTCTATACCATGACAGACAGAGCGAGTTTGTTTTATGATATCAATATCATCGCGCAAAGAGTATTGCATTGGCTGTGACTTGGAGTTTTGTGCTATTGCGATCATTAGTGTTCTTTGGGCGTTAATCATAACATTGATTTTTATCTTGCATGTTTGCATGGAGCGACTGCATTTTATCTCTAGTGTGGGCTTACGATGAATAGAAGAGAACATAGTTTGGGTGTATTAACTTCTCAATATATGATTACGCACTTTTTATAAGAATGTAGTCTATAAAAATATTGTGGCTCAAAATTGCCAAAAAACATTGTAAATTTAAGAATAACAATGAAAAAGATCTAGGCTCAGTATAAGTTAAGGTCTTCTTATAAAAAAGTGGGTGCTCTTAAGAGATGCTGTTTAATCAAAAATTCTCAGGTTGTATAGAATGGGTGAGATTTCGGTGAGTTAATCTGCGCTCAACTGTTTATTGTTTAGGATCAATCTCAAGTGGAAATAAAGAGATGTTTCTCAACAATCTGAAAAAGGATCGTTCAATGGATCGATTCACAGCCAGCCCAAAACTCAATGTCAATCGCAATGTCGAGAATAGCTTGGATAAACCACGTTTCAAGATTCAGGGAGCATTTGACGCGCAGCAACGTAACGGAGAGGCCGATGAGAAGGAGGGCACTGGGTTGACGGACGAACAGAAGGCAAAGCAAAATAACATGCTCGAGAGGCATGCGGAAATTGTGCGAACATCTAACAAGAAGTTCGACTCTGATCTTGTCAACTGTCTGGAGAATAACCCACAGGCCACGTGGAAGAGAGAGAAGATGAAAGACGCACCTGAAGTGATGACGTCAGGAGAAGACACCCTTCGACGGAAGGCCAAGCAATTTAAACCATTACCCAAGCTGGAGGTGTTAAATTGGGCCGATTATCCGTCGACGCCATCGAAACCCGCGTCAAGTGCTGGCAGTCCTCCGTCATCGCCAAAGACATCAGCATCTGTGTTCAGCGATAACAACGGAAGCCGCGCAACATCGCGCGCATCGCAGGGTTCAATGTCATCGCTGAATAAGTACCCCTATGGGGACAGGTCACGTCATGCACCCTCGATATCATCACGACGGATGTCACAATCGTCTTCGATGGTCTCTTCTGAGTTGTACCAAAGTGAGATGGATCCTTCCGTGTACAGTGACGCTACTTACGAAAAGAAGAAACCAAAAGGAAAAGCCGTACCCCCGCCTATTGACTTGGAAGGCCTGACAAGTGATATTCTCCTACAATGGGCTGAATCTGTTACGAATTCATCGCCCAGCTCAAGCGGTTCTTCGTCGCCAAGCAGATTGAGTGCGGTGAGCAGTGACGGATCGTTCCTGACTGATGAAGATTTCGCGCAAGCCGTTGCAGCGGTCGTGGAGTGCGGCGGGTTCATGGATTTTGATTATTCCCTGTCTAACATGCCCGGGCTTCAGGTTTCGTCACAGCCCACGAGTACCCGACCCACGCCCATTGACCGACATCAGAAGATGAAGATGGACAAGATTGACGCCATGATCGCATCAAAGAGTAAATCGAGACAAGGCGCCCCTTCGTCGCTCTCGCAGCCGCAACAACAACGCGCCGCGCGGCAAGAGACCATGTCGCCGCCCTCGATTCAACCCATATCCTTCAGCAGCTATCTCACTGGTAATAATGCAAAGCGCGGCGCCGCTGGTAACAGTCTTTCTGGCATCACCACAAGCAGTAGTAATCGACAGCGGGCCAACAATCACAGCGTGCCGTCCGATTCACAAGCCGCGCGGTTTGGTACCGCTGAAACGGATTCGTTTCTTACCACGCCGCTCACGATGTCTAACCTACGACAACACGATTCGAGTTTAGGCCGAGAAAAGAAACAACACACGACCAAACCGCTGACCATTTCGAATCTTCGTCAACATGACAGCAGTTTGGATAGACAAAAAAGGCCGCCCGTTGAAGCGATGAATATAGCAGCGGAAGATGATGTGTTTGATGCGGGGGTTGTGGCCAACGGTACCATTGCAAAGCCGCTTTCAGTCATGTCCGCACTTGAGCGTAACGAATCGCTGGGTGGATCGACCAAGGATTCAAAGTCGAGCGTTAACAGCGAAGTTGAAGGCAGAGGAACAAGTGAAAGGAGAAAAGAGAAACGGTATGTTGTCAACCTTAAAGATCCCACCTCAAGTACAGGTACAAGTACGGCAAGTACAGTCAGGACATCGCAGGATCAAACGGACTGTTAACCAATCATTGGCAGAGAAAGTCTCATTGCAGTTATTGCAATATTGCCACTTATTCAAAGTATATGAATTGTACGCTGCTGTTCACGACACTTCATCAAGCATTCTCTGATGCGGTCGTATGAACCGTTTTTAAAGAGTTTGTTGTGTATACAAAGGATGGATTCTAACGCTGCCAGGATCCCATTGCATGGAGGACATTGTGTGTGCAGCACTGCCGCTTAACTCACGCCCACCATACGCATTCGGATGGACACGTCACAACATTTATTTTATTGGCCAGTATGAAGTAATAGTGCTCTTCATAAAACCATCTTTAAGGACATTATTCAATCTGGTGCTTGAAATTTTATAAAAAAAATAATGCAGTTTAGTTGTATTTAATTCAAGTTTGTTACTGGATATTTAGGCTGACAGCTATAAGAGTTTTTTATAGAGAAGTTTTAAAGAATTTTTGAATTTTGAATTTTACTCTACACATGCTTTAAATTAAATAGTTTAAATTAAATAGTTTATGAAATGGCTGTTGTTGTTTGTTTTAGTTACGTCGCGAAGTTTACCTTAGTAATGAAATACAGTACCGTTAGTAGATGGTTCAAGGCAAGAAGTTTTTGCCTCTGTCCAAAAGTGCCCCAAAATGCCCCATAGTACGATGCTATTTAGCTCTGATATTTTGGAACATAAACAATCTGATTAGAGGTAAATGGGGGTAAACAATGTCCCATATACCTTGGGTTATTGCAAGACCCCCAAATGTTTTACTTAGTCCAGTTCATTTTTTTCAACAAATCTGCAAAAGAGCAAGAATTAAAATGTAAATTCATAAACTTCATATTTTATTCTGTTTTATGTAATTAAACCTAATAGATAACTATATATGCAACTTGTACAAAGTATAGTAGAGTATCTAAAATATATATTATCTCGTGTTTTTTAATTTATCACATTTTATATCTTTTATTGTTGTCATTGATATTATTATTTAATGTTGTTTTAGAAACGTTAATCACGGCCTAAACAAGCTTCACTGTTTTATTTCCCGTTTATGCATAAATAGATTTTGCATTACTAAAGATGTTGTTGTTGTTGAATCTGTGGTTAATGACGTAACTTGTCTCTTGATGCGCAACATGCGCTGTGCTTGCAATAGTTAACACCCAAGACAAGTTGAAAGAAGGGGAACAATTGAAAGACACAACATTTCAGTGTTTTGACCAGTGAATCGTGGAAGCATCACGCAAGTCTTTTCCTACGTTATGATCTAACGCTGGGGATGATTGAAGGAACACGAAGGCATATTTTGGTGCATGTTTAAGGCCATGGGCGTGCTTGGGGGCTTGCGTGGATGTTATTCATCGTTACATGAAGTTCTCCATTGTTTCAGTCAGTTCTTCCTGCGTTTCTTTACATTGTCCAAATGTTCACGAGGTTTCTTGCATTATGTCTTTTGCCAAGAGACTTGCTATTCTTAGCCATTCTTTCTTTCATGCAATATTTGCTCGAGTTCCAATAGGTTTATGTACTGTCATCCTCGGGGAGCTGCCGTGTTTGTACTTTAACATATTTGCATTAGCATATCTCGTGAATATCCAGCATGCATGGCATAACTTGGCGGTTACTGTGCCCCATACTCCCTCTCGGTTTCAGTATAAATATGAGCATCGCTTCTCGTGTCATTCCTTGCTTGAAACAGCTGCAGAGAAGACGTATGAAGATGCAATGATAAGAAAGTGACATCAACTCAAGACTTCATTGGCCTAGTTGGCAGACTCGGGACCAGTTGGCAGTTCTTCTTTGGCCTAAGTCTACTTCGGCTTACTACAACTACTTCTGCAGTGGACTTCATTACCTTGGCACATCACGGTACTTCGTTTGGCTTCACGCGGCAATCTATATCGTAACAATGTTTTGCATGCTTTTATTTCATTCTATTTCTTATATTTGCATTTGGTTCATACTCGTTATTTGTTCATTGCTTGCCGCGGATCGCTGGAAGAAACCGTTTAATTTTATTGATGTAGCAACATTTGCTGGGTGGGATATTCCTTGAGCAACGAATGTGATCATACGGCTTTAAATCTTGTTCCCCGATGGCCTAAATAACATGGAATCTTGCTGCAACAAAACGACAGTCAAACCCAAATTATAAAACATGACATTTATGATGCTCTTTTAAAATTAATTGCAATTTTGTATTAATTTTCAAATATTTTCACTTTTGTTTTAGCATGAAGAAGAAGATGACTTGCCATTTTGTTTATATTTTCATAAAAATTTCTTCGATTTACTTGTCGTTTTTTCTTGTCACTTATTGCAAGCATAGGCCTAAGTTAAGCGTAGGCGTAGGGTAGATAAACTTGATGAAACGCTTCATTATTATGCGAATTAGAATAAAATAAGTTAGCGTAGGTTTAGCACGGAAGTTTTTCGAATTTGCTTATAGCGTACAATAAGAGTAAAAGCGTAAGCGCATACACTTAGAATGATAGAAGCATAGGCTGCTAGCAAGGAGTAACTTAAGGCATATTATAATGAGCGCACTATACACTTGAAATAGAATTGGCCTAAGCTATAAGCGCAAGCTATCTGATAACTAAACATAGGCGATGCACAAGCGTAAGATATTTTATAACTAAGCATAACCTATGCTAAAGCGTAAGACATCTTATAACTAAGCGTAAGCGATACTATACGATGATAAGATATTTTATAACTATGCTCAAGCGTAAGGTATTTTATAACTAGGTATAAGGCATGCGCAAGCGTAAGATAACTAAGCGTAAGCATAGGATGTGTCATGCGAATTGCAACTAAATGTAAGCGCGAGAAATTACTAGAGGAGGAATGGTTGAGAGGCGAAAACGGTAAAGGTAAGAATGAAGGTAAAGAGATGGGAGAAGGGGGGAGGATAAATGGTAGGGAGAGAGAGCATTCAAGGGATAGAGAAATATGCAACGTGTTCAAAGATCGTGTGGCCCCGTCCCTCTCTGCAGCTCTTCTACTTTCCCACATAGCTTTTCCCAACCATCCTTTTTTTCCTGCCACCCCTAATAATATATTATGAGCTTATGCTACTTATGAGCCTATGCTGAGCCTAACCTATGCAGAGCCTAACCTATGCAGAGCCTAACCTATGCAGAGCCTAGCCTATGCTGAACCTAGCCTATGCTGAGCCTAGCCTATACTAGCCTTTTTCCGATTCTAGCCTAGCTTATGCTGAATTTACACTAATCTTTCTTTAGTATGATAGCGGCCTTTATGCGTATGTAATCTTATATTATTCTACCCTAAATTTCTTTGGCATTACTTATGAGTCTAGCCTATACTTTACTGTTCTTCTACGCTTAATTTATGCTAATTTTAAGCGCAACTTATGCTGAACCTGGTGAACACAAGCTAGATCTAATTCACCTAATGTTAAACTACTTCATTAGAGCTTACAGCAGTCTAAGTTAACGCTTAACTTATCCTATGCTTGCAATAAGCGGCAAGAAAAAACGACAAGTAAATCGAATAAACTTTTATGAAAACATAAACAAATTGAGACATCTTCTTCTTCATGCTAAAAGAAAGTAAAAACATTTGAAAATTAATACAAAATTGTTAATTAACTTTAAAGGAGCATCATGAACCCTAACCCTCGTGTTCAGCGTGCGTTATATTTTGGGTTTGGCTGTCTCTATATTGCAGAAGAATTCCATGTTATTTAGGCCATCGGAGCACAAGATTCAGAATTAATTAATAGCATTCGTTGCTCAAGGAATATCCCACCCAGCAAATGTTGCTACATCAACAAAATTAAACGGTTTCTTCGGCGGCAAGCAATGAACAAATAACGAGTATGAACCAAATGAAAATATAAGAAATAGAATGAAATAAAAACATGCAAAACATTGTTACGATATAGATTGCCGCGTGAAGCCAAACGAAGTACTGTGATGTGCCAAGGTAATGAAGTCTACTGCAGAAGTAGTTGTAGTAAGCCGAAGTAGACTTAGGCCAAAGAAGAACTGCCAACTGGTCCCGAGTCTGCCAACTAGGCCAATGAAGTCTTGAGTTGATGTCACTTTCTTATCATTGCATCTTCATACGTCTTCTCTGCAGCTGTTTCAACCAAAGAATGACACGAGAAGCGATGCTCATATTTATACTGAAACAGAAAGGGATTATGGGGCACAGCAACCGCCAAGTTATGCCATGCATGCTGGATATTCACGAGACATACCAATGCAATATGTCAAAGTACAAACACAGCAGCTCCCCGAGGATCACAATACATAAACCTATTTGGAATTCAAGCAAATATTGCATGGAAGAAGCAATAGTTGAAGATAAAGAAAGTCTCTTAGCAATGCATTTGCAAAATTCACACATGGGCATTTAAATAACAGCGTGATATATGCAAACTAGCAATTCATAAACAGCATTGTCGTGTGCAATGTCACTGTCACAATACTCTATTGAGATCTTCCACAAATGCAACGCAACTATTTCAGCAATGCATTGCACCACAGCACGTTAATTGTCCACTCATAATGTACATACACTGCAGGTAATACAAAAAGAGTTAATGAAACATGCACTTGCGTAGGTTCGCCCTATCCTCAGGCATGCAACGTCACAAAAGACGACCAATTAACAAGGTGGTAGTTGCGTACAGCCAGGTTAATCATGATGATGATAACTATGCTTTGGAGAACGACTCCTTCTGGAAAACTTTGCATGTTTCGAATGGGTCTTTTTTCCTTTCCTTTTCTCGTCCATTTGCTTCTCTCTCAAGCCTTTAAACCAGTCTATATCATTCTGAAAAGAAAGGCAAAAAATCAAAGTAATATTGAAGCTGTTTGTTGACTCGCTTGCAGGGAAAAACAATCCATCTTTGATGTTATCGTGGACTCTGCATTAGCCAACTACCTCATAAAAACTGTACCACGTGGTTGCAAGCTTTCGGTTGATTGGATAAAGGTAAAGCGTAAACAAATGGCCTAACGAATAAAATTTAATAAATTTCTCTTTTTTTCTACCTCTTTAGGCTTTCCAACATTGTCAAGCTCGTCTTTTGTTTGTACAATACCAACGACATCCATTTGAGCAATGTAAAACGGTCCTTTTGAGCCATACATTGTCATCTCACTCAGACCACATCCGACCTTGGTCGCTTTCTTCCAGACAACCTGTGTAAAGTGACCAATTGCTTTTCCATTCTTTGACTTTCCAGTGCTGTAGTCATAATCCTTTTCCTCGTCATGCCAGTCCTTGACATTGATCAACCACGAGGGCTTAATGGGCCCCCAGCCAATGCATTCGCCCCCCTTTCCTGCCGCCCAATCAGAGTGCTCGAATTTATTTGAAGCAGCATTTTTGTCTGCTACTGCCTGAGCCTGATTTGCAAGAGTTTTGTCCCATTTGAGCGGTGGTGCACCATGATTGGCTCGGTACTTGTTGTGGGCTTCTACACACTCTGTCTGGCACTTTTTGTCGCAACCTGTTGGTACAATAATAAATAATAATGTACATCATGAGAAAAGCCTTAAAAGTGACAAACGCTAGATAACTCGTTTGAAATCAAAGTAAATTTCAACCCACCACTCGTTGAGCCAACCTCTCCAATATCTTTACCTGTAAGTGAAACAAGTAAAAGAAACATGGATGACAGTATACTTCAGCAATTATCGCAAACGAAACCTCACTGAAATAAACTATTTTTATTTCCTTTAACACTCATGTGGGTCCTTGATACATTGCAATTGCTTAACTTGCATTTGGCACTTATAGCTTTATAGTATGTTTAAGTAAACGTGGCTGACTGATACACTCGCTTGAAGGTGTGAAGATGCGAGCGTGAGCGTGTTTTCACACCTTCAATATAATATATGTGTACGTGTATAAATCACCAATATACGTGTTCGTGTCCCGTGGAAAAGCATGCAACACAACGTCACAACATTGAATCTAAAATATTTCACTCACCTCCAAGATCTGGTTCTTTAACATCCTTGTCGGGCTTTTTCCCTTCCTTGTCACCTTCTTTTCCCTTCTCGCCTTCTTTTCCCTTCTCACCCTCTTTCTCGGGCACTTCAGTGGCCTCTTTCTCAGCATCCGTCTTTCCCTTTCCCTTGAAATCCCCTTCGGCAGTTGGGGATCCCTTCCCCTCCTTCAAGCCCTGTTTGGTTTTATCAGCGCTCTCTCCTGTCGCATTCTCTACTTTTTTCTGATCTTTAATGATGTCAGCAATGTCTTTGGAGAACATATCTATAAGTAAAAATGCCATAGCTGTACACAGAGTCTATTCGAAGTTATTTTATTAAAATTTTGCAACTATTCAAACAGTAAAAAAGTACTTCTTATGATTATCTGCCGTTCTCGAGAGGCTCAAAATCATAGCTGTTTATTTTACTTATGTGAATCCTTGTAACTAAATTGTCTATAACACCAGATCTGCCTAAAATGTGGACCAGATGGATAAACAGAATGGAACGTCGATATAAAGAGTGGGTGAAAATAGCCTATACCTTTTGGGCAAAGATCGCAGGTTTTGGCACAAGCAATCTTCATCATTTCAACTTTCGTGTTGCAAAAATCCTTTTCCTTGAATTTGGGACAGAACTCCTTCATGTCAGAATCGTCTGCGCAGTGCACTGGGGCGGGAGGCGCAAATGCTGAAAAGAGACATAAAACAATATTATGGACAACAGTATAAAATAAATTCTTACAGTGGAGAATATATCAATCACTCATGGAAAAAAGCAGTTTTTTTATTGCGTCGTGGGTCAAACATGATGCATGAAACCCAAATCGGAATAAGAAAAAAAAGACAAATATCAACCACAGTAAAGAAGTATTTTATAGAGGTTCAAACTGTTTTTGCTATAACTGAGAGCATCTAAAGTTCTCACTAAATTACACATTTATAAACTTGATAGATAAACATAGATGCCAAGGACTTCACTTACAGAATGATTGACTCAGATTCATTGGCAAGAAAAAGATGGCAGCTATGGCAGCATAAAAAAGGCGCATCTTGGAAGCGAAGACGGTTTCCATAATGTTGTTGCTTCAAAATCTGTTGTTGTTTTTCTCGTCAATACTTCATTCAGTAACTCTCCTTGATACCTGATTGCATAAGCCACTTGTATTCTTGGCAGTTTGTGAATTTCATAGCAAGGTCATTGGGCTACGCAGTAACCGTTCAACGATAAAGAAAACAAACTTTTTACTTTATAAACAACTTCTGGCCATGGCATTGCTTAAAAGACAACGTTCATGCTGATCGTGCTCCACGTGTGGGGAAAGAAAACACGTAATAGATTCGAGAAGGTTTGAAAAAAAGAAATTTAAATTGCAAAGAATAAAAAAGCATTGTTAAAATGTTAGCACGTCTACCTGATTGTAATTTGTTGCGGGATGTTCTAGTACCTTCATGTTATTGCTTGATGCTTGCCAAGCAGGTGGGCAATACATTTGAATTGTTACAACATCACACATCAAGCGAATAGCCCAGGTGGAGCTAGAAATAAACGTTGTGATGCACACAGATTCGTGAATGTGGTTTTCGCTGCAACAAAAAAAGATAAGTGTGAAAACAAGCAAAAAACACGTAATACAAAAGAAGTAAAATAATCAAAACGTCAAAAAATTTATAATAATCGTGTTTCTTACTACGACAAGTGAAATACTCTTTCTCCTGCGCAGCAACAAATACCAATACGCGACGTTTTTGTTGTCGTGCTAAGAACTGCAGTCAGGTAATATGATAATTGTCGGACTGGACTGGACTTTTATCTACCTTGCCTCTCGCATCCTGGAGAATAACCTTGATTAATGCATTACTCCAGCCCTCCATACCTACCTGATCATACCACCTTCCATTGAGTCACATCAACGAAATGTCAGTATTTTTTAAAGCATCCATTAATATACTCTAGGAATGAATTCACAATGCTAAAATATGAATTCGAAAGCTGGATTTAAAACAATACAAAATTCACATTGTTGAGCTGACTAAAATATTAATATTTCTCTGTTACACATGTTTCCGAATTTTGTAATGTAATTTAGTTTACTTTCATTTACATTTTAAACAGAAATCGATGTTGTTCTTATGCAAATGTTTATAACTTTGAGTTATCTACAGAAAACATTTTAATTTATTTCATAAGAATAATTTCATAAGCAATGATAACAATAAATATAATAGAAAATATAATAAATTTGTATTTATTTATAAAAACGTAAGAAGAATAGCAGCAAAAGTCAATAATACGAAATGATTAATTTGTACCTTTTGTTCGTGACTTCGATGAGGTTTGACTTCAGTTTTTCGTAACTTTACGACGACTAGAATAAAAAAACTAATGTTAAGAACAATTTATTTATCTTCAAATGTTGTATTAGATAACAGGTAATGAAAACTATTGGTTAAGCAGAGAAAAAACATTAATTTCAAAATGTTAACATCCTTAGGAAGGGATAAATGGGGTCTCTTAATAAGCATAAACAATGCTATTGGGAGATTTCACGTTCCTTTCAGCCCTAAAGATCCCATTCCAAAGTTTCACAATTGGCAAGTTCGTTTTAAATCCAGTGATCCCAAGGTGTGGTTCCACGATTCCATTTCTTAAATAACTTAGGGTACTGAAAAGTTTAGAGTTCAAAATTCCGTAGTTCCCTGAACACCAAGGTTCACATTCCATGGTTCCGACAATTTTAACAGCAAGTCTTTCAGAAAATAGTAATTGCCAGAAATATCAAGGCTAGCCATGGAATTAAAATAAAATAAAATCGCTCATACCATCTTCAAAATGAATTGTATCCAACGCAATATCACTCTGGAAGTTTTTACCCACTGCTGCTTCGAATAAAATCTGAAAATAATGAAATTAAACTATAAAATTAAAAAAAATTACGATCTCTCATAGATAAACGCAGATTTGATAGCAGCACACAAAAGATACAACGCACGCAAGATGCATACCCGATAAGGAACTGGGCACGAATAATCAACCCTTCCCAGAATCCATTTCTTTCCGTGGTTGCCATCGACACGCCATAACTCTCTACTTGAATTGGAAGTACGGATTAAGACACGTAAATAGTTGACAGTTTTGCCATGCATGTAAACATAAAACTTCAAAGTTCTTCTCTCTATTGCGGGGAATATTTTGCTGGCTATCTGGCCTATTTGTCCATATTTTGCTGGTGACGATGACTCCAAATAAATATATTTGCCATCTGAAAAATAAAATGCAATGCTCAATAAAGTGACAAAATGCTTGATATGCTCTGAAGACAACAATGAAGCTGTGACGTATTGACTAAAAGTTTGATGGGCGTTTCTCGTCGCTTCTTTACTTTACATGCCTTACACGCTTTTTGATAAGAAAGTGCTTATAAGGAAGTAATAAATCGCCAAAAAGTATAAGCATTGCTCTGAAAAAACCTTTGCATAAAACAACTGTATGTTTGCTTCAAGCTTAACTCAGTCTCCTCACTCTCCAATAGCAAAAATTTCAACTGAATGTCTACCGAATATAAGCCTGTTTAATGCGTGAAAGGCAATGTAGAGCTTGACAGTAAACGCCAAATGTTGTACCACTCACGTGTATTGTTCGAGTGATCTCCTTGTGGACCAGTCCCAGCAGTGCCTGTCCAAAGGTTCTTCCTGTGAAATCCCAAAGTTCCATTCACATTTCTCCAATGGCACATTGGATTAGCATCATTGTCAAAATCACAGTCATCAGAACCTGACAAAAGAAAATTCACAATAAATAATCGAGTGCGTATTTTGATGGGCCTACGCCAACAAATTCAGAACTCAGTAAACTGTCGAGATTGAGAAAAGGCGGAATAAAACTTAAAGATAAACAAAAACAAGAAGAATAAAAAAAAAAAGGCTAGCCTCGTTTGCAGAATCCATTCCAGCACGTCATTGTTTCCTCAGAGTGTCCATTGCAATCCTTCCCACCATGCATCGGTTTCGGTTCGTTGCAGAGACGCCTGCGCACTTGCCACCCAGCCTCGCATCCAGACGAGCATTTTGACCATTTCCCCCACAAGCTCCAATGACCATCAACTAGAAGAAAATCTATGGGATTAAAAATAAACGTAGCGACAACACGTGATAATCCAACGACTCAGTAAGCAATGACGGGCCTAAAGCTCCTTTTTAGTCGATTTAGGCCCATTTGCAGTGAATGCAATACAGTTTGTGCCATTGTTCCTATCCGAGGAAAACCTCTGGCAAATTCATAGTTGATGGCGGCTGACGAACACAAAGTCAGAAACTTAACACCAGCTATTAAAATCATTGTTTTCTAGAAACATTGACTACCAAGAGAAATACCAGAAGAGAAATACCTTTGCAAGACAACAATGAGCAACTGGATACTTGTTTCTGGACTTTCTCGTCGGATTTAACTCCACAGAGAGTTGCATCCTTCTCAAGACAAAGCCGAAAGCGTTCCTTCTGACACCAATTGTTCTTGCGTTTACAGACGGTCCACGAATTCCACTGTGACCAGCCTGAGAATGGTGCATCATCTACGAGATAATGAATAAAGTGAATGTTCACGTTTTAAACACACGTAGGCCAGTGGTAAGGTAGTCACTACAATTTGACCATTCCGCAAAATCGAGTCTATTATCAGATTCGAGAGAATTATCTTAGAGAGCAACTGGTCCGTGTATTACCTTTGATGAATTGGACGTCATCGATGGCAATGTCACTTTGGAAAGATCTGCCGGCGGCTGCTTCGATGATAATCTACGGAACAGAAGGAAGCGCGGAATCAGATATATGAAATTGAAACAGACAGACGGATAGTAGTATACAAAACATCTGCATACGGACTATAATGAAAACACATGCGATTAAAAATAAATTGAATGCCATGCGCTTTTAGCTTTATTTCTATTAAGAGGAAGGCAAAATAATTCCGCTCGCTTCAATGACAGAGTTTCGAGTGTCCATTATTTAGAGACCAACCTAAAACGTAAGTCCGCTCCTTTAATAGCAAGACTAAAGCTCTGCGGCATTTCAGCTTGTTTCACACTCCCCCCCCCCCCAACAATCTGGTCGCGAATCGAAGTTAATTACAACCTCATAACTCTGGCCATACGTAATCCTGTCTTCAATGGAAGGAATCAGACCACGATCAGCAACAATAAGCCAAATCCAATTTGGCACATTCAATACATATCATAAATATATTAATTCCATTTCGAATAAAAAACGCCATCAAAGCGCGCTATGCACTGCGCATTGACCCACCGCACACGGGTCCAACAAAAAGCTTGCGCAGTATCGTGTAAATGAGCCCCTAGTGCGAACGAGACAAAACAATAATTGCTGACAATGCGGCTAAATTAGGCCTAAGCTGGGATTTGAATTAGATTCAAGAGCATCTTGTTGATGAAGCCGCATTTAAATAGGCAGGTAAATGGTTTACGATTAACGCGCTTGTTTTAGCGTCTTCTTGGCTTGAATCACATGTATAAATCGAAAGCAGTAAAGCACCAACAAACAGCGAAGTCGCGACTCTATTTTCATGCCAAAGTCTGATGATAAATCGTGGCCCATAAGTATTATGGTTTGCACAGTAGGGAGGTAGGGCTTGTTTCCATTCAGCTTAAGTTGAGTACCATTCACTCTTGAGCATAAAAGCCCGCGAAATTCTAGCCATTTCGCACAACAACAACAACAGAAATACTAGCAGAGCTTTTCTGTACTAGTACCAGCACCGAAAACTACTTGTAGTAGTACTAGTACAGTGACAGTGCTAATACTAATGCAATCACTGACGAATTGCTATTTTCATTTACTGCGCATGTATCCCCCGCAACACCATTCCTATTCTCAACTTTCACCCATGTAGCCTGCATATACTTAGATACAGTTGAAAAAAGTCCCCACAACAACCTACCAAAATCGACGCTTGTTGCGCATGCTCAAAAACATTAAATACACGAGGTACTTGAGTATAGAATGATTGTAAAAATAATTAATGTGACAAACGCTCGTATGTTTTGTTATATTGTTTTGTGATCTGTTTAAAGTTTGGGCTGTACCCTTTGTCCCTCACTTCTTTAATTTATTTACAACGGCGGAATAGATATAATGAATGTTTGCAAACGAAATTATACTAACAGACTAAGACAGGAAAGGCTTATCATAATCAAAAACATTGAAGAATGCAAATAGACATTTTTTATACAGCGTCTGTCGGCCTAATAGTATTACGAATAATGGTATGGATTAAGAAGCATAAAGCTATGCATTGACTTGGTGTATTTGACAAGATTTCTTGTTTTAAATGGTCCAATGTCATTTTCAACTTAGATTAATGCAATAATGTAGAAAATTATAGCCATTATGGCCGCGATATTCTACAAGTTATTATGAAATAAAGGGGCCACATCCGTAACCTTTATTCACTCACACATTGTATAAAATATAACTCATTAATGGATATATTCACATGAACGATATGCATGCGCCATTGAAACTTAGATGACTTAGCAGCCATGCAAAAGCCTGTATCTTAACACAGCAACCAACATAAGACAATAGTTTACTGTCCTTAGATTTTCAAAGAATATTTTGTCATTATCGAGAGGCTTTATTGATTACTCGATTGGATAAAAAACCACGCATTCGATTCCCATATCAATTAGAATTAGAAAAGTTAGAAACTCCAAACAACGTGGAATTAATGATGAGAAAAAGCACTTGGCTTGTAATTATATAGCAATTAGCAAAACGTTAATGATCTGAAAATATTCTTAATTATTTGCTATATGGACAGAGCCTGCCTCTTTGTTTACAAACTTGTATTGGCACACGTGAACCCACATCACGATTGAATGATTTCGTCATTGATTAGACGCCTGGTGGCCCTTATTCATTTTATCAAGCATCGTGAGAGGGCGTCTATTGAAAACAGGGAATTCAATGGAGAGGTTTGTCAAAGACCTTCTAATTCTCATCAATATGAACTCCATTCACCACATCGAGAGTTTTACCACTAAATCACACTTGTAAACGAGTTCGAAAGTCTGGCAGTTCAAGCTCGTTAAAGGGGGGAGGAAGAGGGGGTTATATCAAATAATCTATTGCGGTCATCAATATTTGTTGCTCACCTGATAAGGTACAAGGCTTATGTATTGAACTTCAACTGGCAGCCACGCTTTACCTTGATTTCCAGATATCTTCCACAGTTCTTCAAGCTCCTGTCTCTCCTTCTTTATGACAATTCTCAAGTAGTTCACCGTGGATCCGTACATGAACGTGTAGAATTTCAGAGTCGTTCGGACTGTCGGCTTGAACTTCCTGCTGATGATCTGCGCCCTGTGGCCATACTTGGCATTTGAAGCTTCCAGGTAGACGTATGAGCCATCTTGAAAAAGAGACAGGTAATTAGTTAGCCAATCAATTTGCAGCATTGACAAACACGTGATTGACATTGTGCTATTTGATTGGGCAACTTGAAGGCCGAAAAAGCAGACCTACATTGTAGCTATATAAAATTTCTCGCAGAGTTTAAGCTGATTGTTTTAGAGATTCTAAACTGAGGAGTGAACCAATACGATGGTCTTACTTTGGTGTTTTGAATGGTCGCCTGGTGGCCCGGTTGAATAGCTTGTAGTGGCACCAGAATTTCTGATAAACTTCAGTTCGGTTCCAGCATTCTTCCAGTGACAAAACGGTTCAGCATCGTTATCAAAGTCACAATCATCTATGAAAGAAGCAAGATCATACATCTACATCTGTATCAATACTTTGCAAAATCAATTAATATCACTGCAAAGGGAATCATACAACTCCCTCGTTAATTCATTGCGCACAAGTTAGTGTAGTGCCAGGATCTACACTTGCTTGAGTATCAATTCCTCGCAGATTTCTCGTAGCTATAATTAGAACGTCAAATAAGAGACAGCAAACAATTCTGATACTGGATAAATAAATTAAAATAAACTTTCTTGATCGGCAGGGATATTATTAGCAAATACAGTTGTCTATGTTAGCATTAAGGAGACCGTTCGTTTTGTAAAAGCAAACTTCCAACCGAAATCTGTCAACAAAACATGCTGTTTCATTTCGTTTAAAGCCAAAACTGCTCATGAATTTCATTAGCAGTGGCTAAAAAAAGCCCCCAAAATGACGCTAATTTCTGATGGAAAACATTGAATATATGGTGTTAAAATAGTTGAGTACAATGGTGCAAAGACAAGTTCGTGGTCGTTGAAAAAAACGTCTTTTCAAACAATCCAGTGGAACCTCCACATAACGAACGGACACCATTGGGAGCAACGTCTGTGGTTGTTGTACAGAGGTGACCGTTAATGGCGGTTCCACTGTAGATTGCCATGTTTTTGGCAGCGAGGTATTATAAAAACTAACGGCACTCCTCGATCAGTTACTCAAACAGACACCGTGTATTACAAGTGAGACTGTCCCACCGTTCCAGGATAATGAGATCTTAATACTAATTACGTTTTGTATGACAGACACCACTTGTTACGTATCCTAAATCTAATTCTAAGCGCATTCGCTTAAGACGTCAGAAAGAACGTAAGATCATTAGTGTGCTAATAAGGAAATCTTCTTCCGTGGTTGAATTGAAGAGACATACAGAGAGTCTGGTTATACTGTCAATTTAATATACCTATCGTATGCATGTGAAGGATTGTGTGAAATAGCCTTGTTTGCAAAAGGATTGGGGCTTTCTTGGTGTTGTTGACTGTTTGTCATTGTTGGGGAGACAACGCCCGGGAAATGTAGATGTATGCATGAAAATGGATCAGAGAATATGCACTAGTCTGCATGTTATAGATTCATTCATTTGAAGAACATTGTTAATCAGGTTTCGTAAAACTATCTCATGCAAATGATGTCATTTATGATTCAGTTAACGGGGTTGGGGTGAGATTGGGGGGGGGGTAGAAAAAACAATTTTCTCTCGTTCAAGTTCGTGTCGCTTGACCCAAGCTTCGTGTCACGCACGAATGAAGATGATACGACTTGATGCGTGTTATTGTCGCAAAATCTAAGGTTGAATAACAGGCACCGCTGCACGCATACACGTTTCACGCAAACTAAAGCGCCAGTAAGCTCGTTAGTCAAAATCTCCCAGGTCACACATCAACAATTTTCTGTGGAGTCTCACTTACCGTATTTCCTCGATTAAACGCCCCCCCTCGATTAAACGCCCCCTTATGCTGCCAGCTTTTGTAATAAACGCCCCCCTCGATTAAACGCCCCCTCTTTGTGCAAAACCATGGCGAATTTCATTTTCTACGTTGTTGCTCGATAAAACAAGGCTCAACTAAACCATTTTCTTTTTTTTGGACCAAGTGACAGGGCCTGTGATCTTGTACTTTCTAATAAACGCCCCCCCTCGAATAATGGCCCCCCTCGATTAGGCGCCCCCTCAAAAAGTGCCGAGATTAATAAACGCCCCGGGGCGTTTAATCGAGGAAATACGGTACTCATTTTTGCGTAAAAGTAAATGGCCAACAGAGGAAAAAATCCGAAAATAAATAATAGCAAACGCCATATGAAGTCAAAATAACAAAGCTCTGTCACTTTACGTCATGAACTAACGATTTCCTTCCATGACCAACAGAATAGAAGCAAAAACCCCTCCGATGATTAATTATTTAACTGGACAAACAATTTCCTTTCATGACAAACTCTGGACGCAGAGCTTTCGTCTACACAGCCGTTTCCTTCCATGACCTTGTGCGTTAAATTGGTGAAGCGACTTTCAAAGGCAATAAGCTTACAAAAATAAGCTTAAAACCTTGAGGTACTGCTTAAGCAGGATGTGCCACAAGATTAGGCATGAGGTATATACCGAAACAACCAAGGATTGCCACAATTTGACATTAATTAGCAACTGCAAGAAACGGCATTCGTGCAGTGCAAATCACTCAAATTGACGAGAATGCATGATGTGGCCTCAGTTGTGCTGCTGATAATACCTTGTGTCAATTTGTGTATGCTTGTCAGCTTTCGCCAGGGTGCATGACACTATTTCAAAATAATAAAACAGTTGAACATGCGGACAACAAACATAATGTTTGTGATTAATCTGAGCCGATAAACAAGATCCTTTTCTTTTCATCTCATTAGATTAGAGCGAGGAACGTAAACATGACTTAACTCCATAATTGTAGCTAATCAAAGACAAATGGGGTAGGCTATCCTTCTCGCCCTAAAACCACAGACACAAATTTATTTATTATTAATTTTGCATTCGCACCCATTGCACCCCTGTGGACCTACTACTGATTGCCGCCTCCAAAGGCTTCGTAAATTAAGAACATGGCTTCTAAAAGTCTCAGGCTGGGCTTTCCTTTACTAAACAACTAACAAACTGCTTCAAAATATCAAAATATTTTCGACAAGACCACTATAAACAGAATACAGGAAACGTATCCCATCTCAATACAATACACGTATAGTGTATAATCTTTTCTGAGCCCACAAAGCTCTCGTTTCATCCTCGGTAACTGTTAAACTCGGTTAATAGATGATTACATCTCGTTGTTAACTTTGTTTCTATAAGACTTTTATGTTATTAGAGTTTGAGCTGATCCATAGTCGCTGTAATTCATGGCAAAAATATCAAGGTGAGAAGCAGTTTAAGGGGAGGTTTGCGGCTGTTGACGGGTACAGATCATAAGCAGTCGCTTGAGTGGAAGAAACAGTGGGTAAGAGTTTAATCAGGATTGCCAAGTCGGTTCACGCAACTAACGAGGCTTCTTAATCGCCCTGGGAACTTCTGGTTGCAAGTAACATAACAATCATATGCATAAGCAATGCTGAAGACATTCACCGAAAGAGTTGATCAGAGATAACATGAATCAGTGACCTCAAGGCCCAAAGGGAACAGCTTTGGGACAGGAGAGTTTTTGGGACAGCCCTGGAACAATTTAGCACCTAAATTTGGCCACCAAAAATCTCTCAACGAAACTATATAATCCTGGGACATTTGAGCCCAGTAGTCACACCCCCGAATTAAAAGAGTTCAGGCGATCTGATCCGACTTTAGTCGACCGATTTCTCGACTTGTCATTAACCTCTGAATAAATACACAAGGCATATCCAAATAAAAAAATGACACCAAGATTACTAAATGGCCTATTGAGAAATTGCAATGGAAACACCCTCCCACGACGGAGTAATCTTTCCGTGGAGCCTCAGCCAAAGGAAAATGTATTTCTTTGTAACGCTTTTAACGGAAAAGCCTGGTGACTTGACAACAAAAGGCGAAACCAAGTCGGAAATGTCGAAAGGATATTCTTATAAATCAATCTATCATTTGTCTTCTTCGTATCTGACAAATGGAACTTTACTGCAAGGGTCCCTCCTTTCCTTTTCAAAATCAAGACACACATGATAATTTATGTTATTTGTTATCAGCAACCAACCTCAGCACAAGGGACACCTCCAAACAAAGACCAACAATGCAGACCTCTTCAAATGTGTCACAATTAAGGGGCCATGCTTCATTACACACATATATGTATACACTAATCATTGTGCACTGTATACTATATATAATACTAATTATATACGTATATAGATACTAAATGTATTCTTCAACTCAAAAGAGCAGTTTTACTGACTTAGCACGTGCGTGTATACACATCACGAATACATGCTGCATGGAAAATGTTATGACAATATCATTAAAGCGAAAATGAGACCGCATTTATCACCATCGATTAGAATTACATACAGTGTGTGTTCTTGTGTGTTAAAGTAACGAGCCTTTTTTATTGCCAGTCCAAATATCCGTTACAATATCGAGAAGACAAAGCGATCACGCGCGGAAGTTATAGAAGGAAAGAAGGAAAGTGTTGGCGGGACCCAAGTTGAAATAATCACACAGCACTGCGTTCCTATATATCGATTTTCCTGCTTTTATTGTATATCGTATGAACGAGAATATCTTTTCTATAATGAATAATTTCGTTATCCATTGATTGAATTCGTAAAAAGATTGAAAAGGCATTGATTAATATGCTTAGACGGTGCTTTATAGGATAAGGGTGGGACTTTACGAACCCCGAAAGTCCCAAAGCGATAGCAAAAGGTCTAACGACTAGCTGTTCGACATTTGAAACCATGAGATTCAGGAAAAAAACAAGTTCAGGAAGAGAGAATTTCTATAGCGACACAGTATTGCTTCACACCTTAAATTGACACGTATGCAATACGAAAAACATGTATGCTTGTAGAGTAAATTTGAATACTAACGAAACGAAATATTCAAACAACAAAAATCCCGGCAAAGCGAAAAACATTTAAACTCTTCAAACGGCTTCACAGTATTTTTGCTTAAGGTTAAACGAACTTGCGGTATACAATTAAGAATCTATTCCAAATCGACGTTCGCCACATTTATTTTCGGGACTTTATTCTACATTAATTAGCAAATTTCGTAAATCGATTCTACGTATGCTCACGTATGCATGTATGTATACGCAAAGAATATACATATACGATTATGTAATCAGATGGAATTTTCAGAATTTGACCTAGCGCAAACTTGACTGCCACCCTCCTCAATGGAGAAGAATACAAAATTAGAGTAAATAAGAGTATTACCTGATTGTGTCGTCCGCTTGAACAACAATGACACAGCTTCGCTGAAGGCAATGATCTGTAATATTTGACACAGCAGATAGGTTTTCATGTTCCTTATATATCTCTCTCTATAAATAAACCGTTCGATTTCAGTAAAAACTGTTTGAGGATACTGTTCGCTTTTCAGATGCTAACAGGTGCGTGTGTTTCAAAGATTTAGAGAAGCAAGCTGTGGTCTGTAAATAAACATATATATCCTCGTGTAGCGATGAGAAAACTGCTCCCTTCTTTCTCTATCAACTCTATTTTTGACAATATCAAATCCACTACAATCCAACCCAATTAATAGTGTTTTGAATAAGAGGCTGTCCCCTCTTGCAAAAGACGCCAGTCACTTATGCACAGAAATAAAGCAAATCCAAGCCAACGGCTATCACTGCCAGCAGCAACAATGAACGATGCAACTGCTTCTATTGTTTACAACAATAACCAGTCTGATCACACGAGACTCTTTGTAGCACTGACAATCTTTCTTCTGTCTTTAATTTACTGTCACTGCGTGCCAAGCGAATGCAGGCTAGAACGTGTAATTATTCTTATCTGCAGTAAAGACAAGGAAAATCGTTTAATGTCGCTCAATGTTTCCTCCCTTTCTCGTCCTCCACTCTCTCATGGATAATAAAAACAGATAAATTAAATATTCTACCTTCTTCTTATGGCAGCAGTTAATTGACAGGCGAGCTTCACAGCACATAACATGACGTGTCAAGTACTAAAAATTCCACAGATCTTCACACGCCTTTTCTAATCAATAAATTCCCGCTTCAGTCAATAGTCTGTACAGAGAAGCCTCGCCCACATCTACTGAATATAACAACGATGTATATAACCCCTTTCAGCAAAAATCCTCCTGTTAGCTGCAACGTACACACAACGCAATGCCTTTATACAACCGTTGGTTAAATGACTCAACCCCCTTCTCGCGGTCACACACAACGAATCATACTAGACCAGTGTTGCAAAGAAAACCAACCACGCACAACAACAACGCATTCTTTGTCCAATGTTTTCAATGCAGACGAAGTCGTGTGGATGTCGGATCGGATGCGAATATACGCCAATAAACACATCTTCCAAATCGAGTCTTCTGTGTGTTCCGACGAGCTCGATTAATTTCCGCTTGAAATTAGTGCCAATTGAATGAGGTTATTTTGAACGAAAACAAAACAGTGCTTTCTGTTCTGGCGTAATTAACTTTTCCCCACTTCACACTGGTATATGACCTGGTTGGCGCCCATACATTCCATCACGTGACATCTCCTTTGGCAGGACACGGTACAATTGAGATTTGTGACACATTTTCCAATAATTATACCGGACTTTAGAGACTTATAAGACATTTTGTTTAAGCGGCTACTCCGCAGTTATGTTTAGTTGGTTTAGGGACTGGGTCCGAGCTCGAGACACTTCTGTCGGACATGTGGCACGTGTTGGTAGACTTAGTTTTTGAAAAGTTTTGTTAGAAAAGTATCGATTTTAGTGAACGAGATTTACGGGAAATATTGTAATTCTCTGGCGACCCTACTGTGAGGGTGTACCTAGACAAAAATACGTTGGCTTTTAGAAGCTGGTGTATTTGTTCGGTACATTTGTGGCGACCCTGCCAGGACACGAGAAAAGGAGATTACTGGAGATTTAGTCTTTGGACAACAACAGGAGATTTAGGCCATGGCGACCTCAGGAGAAACAGTTCAACCAGAAACAGAGGAGGAAATGGAGAAACAAATAGAGGTTGAAATCAAGAAGCTAACTTATTATTCGGAGCAAGCCGAAGAAGTGATTGATAACGAAGATTACGAAGAAATAAAAATGATAGCAGAAAGGGCAGAGGCAATACAAGGAAAATTAGGAAGGTTGATCATGAAAATGGAGGAGCTGAAAATCGAAAATGGACGCTCTGCTAGAGAGGTGAGACAATGGAAGAAAGAAACGAAAGACAGGTTCAAACAAGAGGTTGAAGATAAAGAAAGGCTTTGGACAACGTTGAAAGAGTATGAGAGTAACAAAGAAGAAAGCCGTACAGAAAGGAGACAGACAGAACAAGAAAGGTTATTTAGAGAGCAACAAATTATGCAATTTGAATTTGAGAAAAGACTACGAGAAGAAAGATATCAACAAGAAAAGTCAATGTGGGAAGAAAGAATAGAAGCCGAGATGAAACTAACTGAGAAAAGGTTAGAAATGGAATCAGGAGCCAGGTCAAACTACTCAAAACTGCCAGAGCTCAGAGTCACTCAATTTAAAGGCACAACAGCAGACTGGGTGAGGTTTGAAAATATGTTTAAATCTCAAGTTTTGAATAAATCATTCAGTGATGAAATTAAATTTGGATATCTATTGGAAATGGTAAACAATAAAGTGAGAGAAAAGATAGGAAATTTAAAACCAGGGAAAGCAGGCCTTGAGATAGCTTGGGACAGACTGCAGAAAGAATATGGCCAGACACAAACAGTCATAAATACACATATTGAAGAAATAGTAAATTTACCAGCAATAAGGGGAAGTAATTTCACAAAAATACAAGAGTTCTACGAGAGTCTTACTAAGAATAATGATGCTCTGTTAACACTGGGTGAAGAAGAGATGTTGAGAGGCTTTGTCATGACCACATTGAATAAATTGCAGGGGATCAAGTCAGATTTAGTGAGAATAGATGAAAACTGGGAAACTTGGGACATGCACGATTTGATTGAAAATGTTCAGAAATGGTTGAAAAGAAACAGATCTGCAGAAGAAACAGGAAAACCAATAGAAAAGAGAGAAAAACATTGGTATTCAGGAGAATCTCACAAAGAAAGACAGAAAAAGTGTATATTTTGTCATGAAGATCACTGGTCTGACACTTGTAAGCAATATGACACAATAGAAAAAAGAAGAGAGCATTTTAAGGAAAACAAGTTATGTTTTAATTGTGGCAAAGGAGGACATAGAGGGAGTGCTTGCTATAGTAAAGGCTGCTACTTTTGTAAATCAAAACATCACACTAGCTTGTGTAATAGAGAAAAAGGGAAAAATGCAAAAGATTCGACAATGACAGGCTACGCACCTGCAGCAGAGGAAACATTGCCACCAATAATTCCATGTAAGATCAATGATGAAACAATATGGGCTTTCCTGGACACTGGATCTGGAAGGAATTTCATATCAAAAGAAGCTATTAAAATGCTGAACCTGAAACCAGAGAGATTTGAGACAAAAACTATCATGACAGTGAATGGAACCAAGAAACAATCCATGCCAATATACAAGATGCAAATAAAATCAGTTGATGATAAAGCAAGAGAGGAAATAGAAGTCACTGGAGCCGATTTGAGAGACTTTTCAACAATAACCAGGCCAGATTTAAGAAGATTGAAAACAAATTACAACCACACCAAGGATAAATCCTACTATATGACACCATCAGGAAAACATACAATTCACTTGATTTTGGGGGACAGAACGTATAGCAAGATAAAGACTGAGGAGATTTTCAAGGGCATGGCTGATGAACCAATTGTGGAAGGAACAACTTTCGGCTGGATTATTCACGGGGGAGATTTCCCTACAAATGAATGCTATTATGCAAGAGACACAAGTGACTACGAGAAATTGTATACTTTGGACATCTTAGGCGTCGAAGACAGGGGAGAAAACGACGAACTTGATGTGATGAAAGAATTCAAAGAAAATATCCCTAGAGATGAGGAAGGGAGATATCAAGTGAATGTGCCCTGGATACCTGGCGAAAAATTAATAGAGACAAATGAAGAGCAAAGCAGAAAGAGATTACAAAACGTGGAGAGAAAATTGCAGCAAAATATTCAATTGAAAGAAGAGTACACAAAAATAATTGAAGAACAATTAGAGAACAAAATAATTGAGAAAGTACCAGACAAACCAACAGGAGAGAGAGTATTCTACATGCCGCACAAGCCGGTGGTGAGAGAAAGCGCATCTACAACAAAAGTAAGAATGGTATTTGATGCGAGTGCCAAACCATATCCAACATCAAACAGCATTAATGATTGTATGTACAAGGGACCTCAGTTACAGCCTCATTTATGGGACATAATGATAAGAGCCAGGATGACACCAAATCTACTTCTGGGTGATATACAGAAAGCATTTTTGCAGATAGGAGTTAAAGAAGAAGATAGAGATGCATTCAGATTCTTGTTTACGTTGAAGGGAAAGCAAGAACATTTACGGCAAATGAGAGTACCATTTGGTGCAGAAGCTAGTCCTTTTATGCTAGGAGCTACACTTAATCATCATTATGATCAATACCGGGAGCTATCCGAGTACACGGAAACAGTCAAAATGCTGAGAGAGAACACTTACGTAGACAATTTGATGTGCACTGGATGGGAGTTAGATAAACTTGAAAAGTTCAAGAGAGATTCTACAGCAATACTGCACGATGCAAAGTTCCCTGTTCACAAATGGGAATCAAATCATGAACAACTTGAGGATGAAAATATGAAAAACCCAACAAAGATATTAGGCCACACATGGGATAAAAGAGAAGACACTCTAGAAATAGTCATAGATGAAATTGACACTAGTTCACCAGTCACAAAGGCAAGCATTTTGAGTCAGCTTGGGAAAATATACGATCCGTTGGGAATCATCTCACCAACTTTAGTTGAAGGAAAGAGAATTTACAGGGATGCTTGTGATGAAAATAAAAACTGGAACACTGAAATATCCAAACCACTTGCAAAAGATTATCTGAGCTGGATTAGACAGTTGAGAAATGTGAAAATTCCAAGAAGTTTAATCAAAGAGAATAGAAAGGTGAAAAGTGTTAGCTTACACTTATTTGCAGATGCAAGTGAAATGGCGTGTTCTGCGGTTACTGTAGCAGTGATTGAACAAAGCACAGGAATAATAAAGGGACTCTTAACATCCAAGTCAAGAATCTCAAAAAGGAATACGTCAATTGCCAGACTAGAGTTAGTAGGAGGGCAAATGGCAGCCAACATGGCTAAGAATATCTACAAGGCATTGGAGAGCTGGCCAATAACATCTGTAAATGTTTGGATGGACAGCATGGTGGCACTATTTTGGATTTCAAACCCAGGAAAATCATGGAAGGTGTTTGTTGCAAACAGAGTAAGAAAGATTTCAGAAATAACCGAGAAGTTAGGAGTTAAATGGAGATATTGCCCATCAAACTTAAACATAGCAGACTTGGGAAGCAGAGGGGCAAACATTAACAAATTATGCAAAGGAGAATGGTTCGATGGACCGAGTTGGATTTTAGCTGAAAGTGAATGGCCTTGCCAGCCAGAGTTTAGGAGAAATTCTGTTGTGAATACTGAGAGTAAACCAATCAAGGAAATTATGTTGCATGTTACGGAGACAGAGAAAAGTGAATGGGATTTATTGCTAGAAAGGAAATCATACTGGACAACAATTAGAACAACTGCATGGGTTTTGAGATTTACAGGAAATTGTGTAGCAAAGAAAGAGGGGAAACCAGTAAAGAAAGGTCCTTTAACTACAGAGGAAATAATCAGAGCAAGAGATAGCTGGATCAGAAAGCTACAAAGTGAAATTACAGAAATAAAACAAACACCAGGTTGGAAAATAGAGAAAGATGAGAAGGGAATATTGAGATGTGTAGGAAGAATCCAGGACTATGCACCAATTTATTTGGAAAGAGGAGTCTTCACAGAGAAGCTCATCAGACATACACACCACAAAGTCATGCATTTCGGAGTAGCTGATACAATAGCGGAAATTAGAGAGACATTCTGGATTCCAAAACTCAGAGCTGCTGTGAAAAAGGAGATTAAAAGTTGCACGGTGTGTAAGGTATTTGCTACGAAGCCTTTCGGAAGACCAAAAACTGCTCAGTTACCAAGCTTTCGCACAACAATCGGTTGGCCGTTTCAAACAACAGGCATTGACTTTGCGGGTCCGTTGATGTACAGAGTAAATAAGACAACTGAAGGAAAAGCGTATATCCTGATATTCACTTGTGCAGTGATGAGAGGAGTGCATTTGGAAGTAACAAAGTCACAAACAGCAGAAGAATTCATTAGGAAATTGAACGCTTTCATAACACGAAAGACCAGACCACAGCTCATTGTATCCGATAATGCAAGCGTTTTCAAGAGTACTTCTACATGGATCAAGAAAATTCGAAGGAGCGAGAAGTTGCAAAATCACTTGGCTTCTCATGAGATCAGATGGCAGTTCAACTTGTCAAGAAGCCCATGGTGGGGTTCCATGTACGAAAGATTGATTAAGGACATCAAGAAAACATTTTATAAAACAGTTGGAAAATCATTACTTACCTTCGAGCAGCTGGAAACTGTTGTGATGGATATTGAGAGAAATATGAATAACAGACCCCTGACCTACACAGAAAGCGATACGGGGGAGGAAAGTGTATTGACACCAAGCATTATTATGTGGGGGAGAAACTGTCAAATTTTAGATGATGTGGAGATAGAGGAAGAAACGATTACAAAGATGCAAAGACGGTTGAAGAATGCACGAGAGCACGCTTGGCAGAGATGGAGAAAGGAATATTTACATAGCTTAATGGAAGTTCATCGCATGAACAGTAACGAATCGATTGAGCCAAGGATTGGAGAAATAGTGTTAGTGATTGGGGAAGGAAAGAATCGGGGTAAATGGAAAAAGGGCAAAGTCGTGGAGCTGATCAGAGGAAAGGATGGAGTCACACGAGGAGTAGCGATGTTACATAAGGGACATATCCTTGAACGACCTTTACAGGCGGTTTGTCCATTGGAGATCAGAAGCAGTGTTATCGCGGAGGCCGAAGACGGGGTAGAAGATCGGGATGCGCCTACAGACGACGGTGGAGAAGATCGGGTTTCGATTTCGAACGGCGGTGGAAAAGATCGGGTTGCGACTGCTGACGGGAACGGAGGAGATTCGAGCGTTTCGGGAGGAAGAACGAAGAGGCAGGCGGCGTTGAACTCGACTATGAAGACGAAGGTGATTTTGAAAGATAATGAAGAAGACTGAAGATACGATAAAATTTTATAAAACGTTGTTTTAGTTTAAAATTTTAGGGGAGTGTATACCGGACTTTAGAGACTTATAAGACATTTTGTTTAAGCGGCTACTCCGCAGTTATGTTTAGTTGGTTTAGGGACTGGGTCCGAGCTCGAGACACTTCTGTCGGACATGTGGCACGTGTTGGTAGACTTAGTTTTTGAAAAGTTTTGTTAGAAAAGTATCGATTTTAGTGAACGAGATTTACGGGAAATATTGTAATTCTCTGGCGACCCTACTGTGAGGGTGTACCTAGACAAAAATACGTTGGCTTTTAGAAGCTGGTGTATTTGTTCGGTACATAATTCAAACGAAACAGTTTGCAACTCGCGTTTGCTTGCTGCGTCCCGTGTTCTTCATCAATCGATGACATTCTCTTCTTTCTCATGCAACTGTGAAGCTAATCTTTTCAAAGCAAATTATAAATCACGAAAATCTGTTTTATCACTAATTAGCAAAACGGATTTCTCGATCGTAACCACAGTGGGCACGGCGTTGCCCATCGTGTCTCTTCAAGTCTTTAAGGGCCTGTTTATATGAGACGGGCCAGCCCGGCTACCCGGGCTGGCCCGCTTTCATGGAGTAATTTTCAGCCCGGCTTTATATGAGAATTTCCAAGTGAGGTAGATTTCAGCCCGGCCGTTTTGGCGGGAAAATTCCGCTTCCTTGTGAAAAATAAAATGGCAACTGACAATGTACATCGGCTTCGTAAAATGATATCGTTAATCATTGCCCAGTTTTTAGCTTTATTTGGATTAACCTTGCAACTATATGGCTTAATAATGTTATGGAGACTTTATGAAAGTCAACGGAATGATGCTGTACTCTGGTTCTTCGTAAACGCGATCACTTCTTCTTGTACAAATTAAGAAAAACACATTTTACTTTTGTAACTGCTGATTGCAGTTATCAAACATTCCACCATCTCTGTGGACCACCGAAATTGCTTCTTCTTCGTCGCCATTTTTCGTACAAAACATGTGCGGGAAGATTTGGGCGGGAATTTGACTACATTTATCGAGGCATAGGAATTGTAAACGAGGCTAGCCCGGTTGCCGGCCCGGGCTGAACTGTTTACATGGAGAAAATTCAGCCCGTTTAGGTGAGATCGCGGGTGCTCGCTCCCGAGATCTCACCTAAGCGGGCTGGCCCGGCTACCATATAAACGCAGGATGTTAATTATATGCAATTCTATGTGATAGCCGAGGTAGCCCGGTTAACCGGGCCAGCCCGGGTAGCCGGGCTGGCTCGGCTCATATAAACAGGCCCTAAGTATAGTCCAATAAAATAAATGGCCTAATTTTGAATTAAATTCCGTGGTAATCTTCAAATACACCATTTTTAATAAGAACGAGAAATATAGTGAGGCTTCAAGTGGTAAAAATATAAGAATCCTAAAGTAGATTTTAAGGTTTGTTGTGAATCGTGAATGATAAGTAATAACATCTTATGGCTTTGTGAATAAAAACCAACGAATCTTGTTCTTAGAAATCTTTCTTTTCTTTGTTATCTTCTATACAAAATTGTACTTTAACAAAATTAGGATCAATGTTTTTGCCCATTGTAGCGAAAATTATGATATTAAAAATTAAGAACATGTTTAGAACAATTTTGGCTTAAAATCTGAAAAATCTGAAAAGTTTGGAAGCTTATACTCGAAGTTTGGATGTTCTTAAATAAATAACACATAAGCCCCCAGAGGCTTAATTGCAAAAGCAAACTTTCAATTGGATTTTTATTCAAGATTAAGCTCTATAGTATACAGTTAGTTAATAAAATTATTTACCTAAACTTTTTCCTCGTGGTTCTAGCTCCATAACTTTTATAATTCCATATAGTATATTACAATTGACTAATGTCTTGATATACTTGGTCTCAATTATCTTTCAAATGGTTATATCAAGATGGGCGCTTATTCGAAACTGAGGGGGGGGGGGCACTCAGCAAAATGAACGCCCTTGATACCTGACACAAAAAATACAAATGCCACAAGAAACCCATGCAGTATTCTAATTTATTACCTCTGGTAAGATCCTTCGGTAAAAGTCTTTGATAAGCGCCTATCGGCTTCAAAATATCAAACACAAATAAGCGGCAGCGGCTTCTACTCTAGCCTGCGTAGAAACTCAACTGGCTTCTTTAAGCAGTTTGGCTGAGTTGTCTGCTAGAAAAACAAGATCGATTTTTCGATTCAATTCAACAAAACCGTTTAAAGAAACCAGTCAAGTCTGCACGCAGGCTACTTTTATTGGAGAAAAGAACGCGCTTTTGCTTGGCTGTGGAGGAGCGCGTAGCAATGAAACGCTCGTGTAAGTTACCTACCTTTACGTGGTGCATACCATGGTCCAACAAGCAATATGCAAATTCACAACGCCTGTGATGTCATTTTTGAGTGAATCCTTTTGAGTTTTCAGTTTTGCAATTCAGCAGTGATCAAAACAAGATTTCATATGAATTTGGGGTGATCACGTCACTCACATCAATCACTTATAAGAAGATCACTGAATACAGTTGAATGAATTTCAAAATACCCTGTAACCAACTCAAATAATTATTTAAATAGGTAGGTATCCTCTACTTACAATTCGGAATCAAATGTTTCTTTGCACTTTGCTGTCCACTCATTATTATTCTGTCAAAAAAAGAAAATAAAATATGACTGTCCTATTAATATCGTATTGAAATTACAGTGGATTAAATTAATACACAATTTATTTGGCCATTTGAACTGCTTCATAGCAAAACAACTCCATTCTTGCTCAGGTAAAAAACTGTTCAAGGAGTTTTTCATGACAAGAAACCCGTTCCAAATGCCACTCATCGTACAATGTTTTGACTATTCTACTTTTCAATAGGTTATCTCAAGTTAGTGCATGATTAGTATAAAAGTTCTCAATGCTCACCTGAGGGGTCGGTTTCTTATAGACAACGTCTCGGATATCGTGTTCGTAATGTATACTTAAAGCATCAAGAAACACGATGACTTACCGAAGACAAACTTGAACTGCAGTCTTTTCTCACCACAACCAGTGTAAATCACAACAAATGTCCCCTCCGATGGATTTATGCTACCACCCAATGGATGCACACACTTGGCAGTGCTCAAATGCTTCAGAGAGAAAGCAGATGTCTGCTCAAACCGTGTGTCACTCCTTGAACAATCAGTAGTCAACGTGAGATGAGAATTACTCCTCGATTCTTCTGGCCGAACGCAGTGACCAGTTCTGGTGTGCTTCAGGGACTTCGAAGAAGTCAGCTCGAATCGATCGTTGCAAGCTGAAGTCAGTTGGAGTCTCTTTGCTTCGACGTTGTAGGTAATGCACTTTCCATTGTAATGCTGAATGGTGAACTGTTTGCGCTGTGGAGCTGCAAAGGGAAAGCGCAAGCATGCATCACTACCTTGCAATGTTGAAGTCAAAAGTGAAACAAATGGAATTCCCTTCCACGATTGTAAAAGATCCCCAAACAATAAATGAGTTTTTCTGCATGTTGCAATAAGAACTGACTAAGCAAATGTAAAGTTGCAAATTTTTCCTCTGATTCTTTCGTTCCTTTATTTTTATCAGAATGGTGGATAAGGCAGAGCTTGTAGTAAGCTGTTTTGATTTGGGATTGTGTGGGTAAGTTATAAATAAAAGTAGATATCATAGCACTTACCAATGGTAGTAGGAGGCGCAATGGTCGAGATCTTAACTGCAAAAATTAAAGAAATATCGTCAGGTTTATTATATAAAAAGTCACAGTGAATTTGATGTGACAAGGTTTTCTAGGAAAACACAGAACACCTAGTAAATTATCGCAATAAAAAGTGATGTTCAGCTCTTAATAGGTATAAAAAGGATAGAGATTCTACCAGAGAGCTCCATTTATGCCCTTGTGCAAAAGGAATTTTGTCAATATTGTACGTGCCTTTCTTTCATGATGGGGGAACGGAGCATGCGTGCAAAATTTGCAGAAATCGAGAACGTCCCTTTGCCCACTATTGCAGATATAATTGCATCGAAAGTTGCAGGCAGAGATCTTACCATACTCAAACGTGAACTTCAGACGTGACTGGTCGCATCCGGAGTAGATGACAATATTGGTGTCCACCGGTGGCCTTGAACTTCCACCATTTGGATGGAAACATTTACCAGTTCCAATGTGCTGGATGGACGAGCCAGATGTTTGTCTGTATTGGTCATTCGATGAGGAACACAACACGACTTTCAATACTGAATTATCTCCTAAACTCTCAGGCTTGATGCATTTCTTGTTCTAAGATGCTGCGTTTGAGGCCATGAACGTGAAAGCTTCGTCGCAAGCTGACGTGAGTCGCAGACGACTGTCGGTTCCAACTGATATGCACAGTCCTCCGACGTGACGAATTATGAACAACTTTCCATTGTCGGGGCCTAAGAGACGAGATAAGAATCAAGCTAATATAATACAGTCAACTCTGTCTAATTCGAACAGCCTGGGGAAACGTGAGAATGTTCGAATTAGACAAAGTTCGAATTACACGAGTTTGAACTATGCAGATTTGACTGTATATCTATCAGAAAATGCTCTGCTTTCAGAGCTTATATGTAGAACAGTATATTGCGTAACCTACAAAAATTATATATGATATACTTTCTGTTATTATAACTTTGTGTAAACATATAAAAATCTAAATTGCGCCGAGTATACCTGTAACTGGCTTCGTTGTGACAGGCTTCGTTGTGACAGACTTCGTTGTTACAATTGGAGGCAAGGTGCCAGGTGGTGGCTTCGTAAAACCTTTGAAAACAGAAACACTCGAGTTACAAACAGAATGCTGACATGGTCCTTCAAATCAAGGTCCCTATTTAGTTCTGTTCCATATTTTACACGTCTGTTCCATCTTTTACTAACAACATCTGCTACGCAAATACCTGGACATTTGTAAAGAAGATTCATTTGAAGAATATCCAGCTGGCTGAAGTCACGTCTCTGACCGATCGTGTACTGTTTGCTTTTATCAATGGTTTGAATAGTCGTCTTGCCGGATCCAAATGCAGTTCTACCGTAATGCATCAGACTTTGGTAATCATAAGGCACATTCATGCTATCTATGCCACTACCATGCTTTCTGAAGTTGTATTGAACGCCTACATTGATGAAAGGTATAGAATGATAATTAAATTAAGAGGAAAGTATCCAGAATAAATAAATGTGTAGCTACAAATATAGAAAAATGTGCATGGATTTGTAAAAATATAGGGAAAGAGAATATGAATCGATATAAGTACGCAAGAAAAGCAAATGAATTTACAGAAATATACAGAAAAGATGGATAGATTTAAATAAGTATTCAAGGAAGCTACAATGTACATAAATATACATGAAAGATATAAAACGTTATATATAAGCTTAAATTGATTATGAGTGTATACGACGTGCAGGAGAATTACAAGCAAGCTATATAAGCAAATTATAAAAGTTATTAAATTATAAAAGTTATAAAAGTGTAAAAAAGGCAGAAATTTAGTGAATGTATAAGGTATAACGAATAATAAAACTATAAAGAAATATAAATAATCAACAACAATTCAGTTGAAAAAGATCAATACAGTTGAACCTCAACAAGTCGAACTCCCAAAAGCAAGAAAAATTTGGTCCACTTATCGAGGTTTCGACTTATCGAGGTTCACATATAAAGCATACAGAACCAAGAGAAATACAAAAATTATCGAGATCGGGGGAGTTCGAATTAAGCGGTAGTCGACTTATCAAGGTTCAACTGTACATTTAAGTATACACAAAGAAAACGAAAGTTACACACGACAATGAGAGACTCACTAACTCAAGTAATAAAGAATCGTTCATCATGGAGTATATGGACTGATTTTAACAGCGGGTAGGGGTGAGTGGAAAGATAGAGCGACTTACGTGTTGGTATATTATTCCATATGATTTTGACGTAATGGTCTCTATCTGGTCGACTTTGTTCATGGTAAAAGCCCAGGCTATGAGCGATTTCATGGATCACGATTCCCTTGTACCAGCATCCTCTTGCCAATGAGATCCAGTTCACGCGACCTTTGTAATAGCCGACATGAGAAGAACAACTAGATGAAAAGAACGCTTCAATATAAGAAAGCAATACATAATAACATGGTCGGCAATTGAAGGGTCAAATGATAGAATTGTCTAGTTTAGTGCAGTATGGAGTAACTGGATACGTGCATCGAATATTGGTATAGTGCATATCATAGAATATTGGTATAGTGCATCATGTATCATAGTGCATCGAATATTGGTATAGTGCATATCATAGAATATTGGTATAGTAAAGCATGGCTGGAAATAGTGCATGATACATAATAGCTCCTAATAGTGCCGCGGAAAGTAGAGTAAGCTGGTGCAGTATAGAAACCTAATGATAACAGTATGAGTTAACGGAACTGATAAGCTATTCCTGTATAAAATCTCGTGCATTATTATTATTATTATAGTTTAAACCGGAATGCAAGGACGCCAGAGCGATGGTAAGGCAAATGGGGGCGATAAGAAACACGAGGTAATCAAGAGCGAAGGTAAATTATTGTTTCCAATTAAAGAGGAGAAAGAGCGCGTGCCCCTTTATACCATTTCTCCAGCGTTGATTTTAGCACAACTTAAGATTATTCTTATATAAAATAGCATAATACATACTAAAGATACAACATTGACATTATAATAAAGGTACAACATTGCTCAAAGCAAACGTAATAGAACTTACCCTCACCAACATAAAAATTTAAGTATTCCCTCTCCGTTGTTCTAGGCACGAACCGTAAACAAGTGTACTTCTCGTAATCAGCAATGGCAGATTGAATAACTTGAATTGCATAACTGCTCTTGTCTGAAACAAAACAAAAAAGCTCCTTCAAGTCAAATAGCTATGAAAGAAAAAACAAGATGTAATATTTATCTAGGCTCACTACATTGCGTCCCTGTGCCTCACTCGTTTTGCTCGCTCCTTGTGTTGAGCAAGTTGCGAGCGAGGCACAGGGACGTAATGTAATGAGTCTAATGTTTATCATATTTATGTTAATTATGCCAGTCCCAGGTCCCCGTGGTAAAGATATAGATTATATAGCACAAGGTGACGTTTGTCCTGAGTCCATCCTGAACTTTGTATAGTATTCGACACAAGAGATGGTTAAGATGATAAAACAGGCTTAAGATCAGATCCAGTAGTAAAGGATGATAATAAATTATATATCATAACGCATCGAATAGTCGCCCCCTTCTTTATATGCCTCTCTGATAGACGCCCCCTTCATATTCATCTGATGCCATATGCCTCATCTGATAGACGCCCCCTTATTTCATATGCCTCATCTGATAGACGCCCCCTTCTTTCATATGCCTCATCTGATAGACGCCCCCTTCTTTCATATGCCTCATCTGATAGACGCCCCCTTCTTTTATATGCCTCCTCTGATAGACGCCCCCTTCTTTCATATGCCTCATCTGATAGACGCCCCCTTCTTTCATATGCCTCATCTGATAGACGCCCCCTTCTTTTATATGCCTCCTCTGATAGACGCCCCCTTCTTTCATATGCCTCATCTGATAGACGCCCCCTTATTTCATATGCCTTATCTGATAGACGCCCCCTTCTTTCATATGCCTCATCTGATAGACGCCCCCTTATTTCATATGCCTTATCTGATAGACGCCCCCTTATTTCATATGCCTTATCTGATAGACGCCCCCTTATTTCATATGCCTTATCTGATAGACGCCCCCTTATTTCATATACCTCATCTGATAGACGCCCCCTTATTTCATATGCCTTATCTGATAGACGCCCCCTTTTTCATATGCCTATCTGATAGACGCCCCCTTCTTTCATATGCCTCATCTGATAGACGCCCCCTTCTTTCATATGCCTCATCTGATAGACGCCCCCTTCTTTCATATGCCTCATCTGATAGACGCCCCCTTCTTTCATATGCCTCATCTGATAGACGCCCCCTTCTTTTATATGCCTCCTCTGATAGACGCCCCCTTCTTTCATATGCCTCATCTGATAGACGCCCCCTTCTTTCATATGCCTCATCTGATAGACGCCCCCTTCTTTCATATGCCTCATCTGATAGACGCCCCCTTCTTTCATATGCCTCATCTGATAGACGCCCCCTTCTTTCATATGCCTCATCTGATAGACGCCCCCTTCTTTCATATGCCTCATCTGATAGACGCCCCCTTATTTCATATGCCTTATCTGATAGACGCCCCCTTATTTCATATCCTTATCTGATAGACGCCCCCTTATTTCATATGCCTCATCTGATAGACGCCCCCTTATTTCATATGCCTCATCTGATAGACGCCCCCTTTTTCATATGCCTCATCTGATAGACGCCCCCTTATTTCATATGCCTTATCTGATAGACGCCCCCTTCTTTCATATACCTCATCTGATAGACGCCCCCTTATTTCATATGCCTTATCTGATAGACGCCCCCTTATTTCATATGCCTTATCTGATAGACGCCCCCTTATTTCATATGCCTTATCTGATAGACGCCCCCTTCTTTCATATACCTCATCTGATAGACGCCCCCTTATTTCATATGCCTTATCTGATAGACGCCCCCTTCTTTCATATACCTCATCTGATAGACGCCCCCTTATTTCATATGCCTTATCTGATAGACGCCCCCTTATTTCATATGCCTTATCTGATAGACGCCCCCTTATTTCATATGCCTTATCTGATAGACGCCCCCTTATTTCATATGCCTCATCTGATAGACGCCCCCTTCTTTTATATGCCTCCTCTGATAGACGCCCCCTTCTTTTATATGCCTCATCTGATAGACGCCCCCTTATTTCATATGCCTTATCTGATAGACGCCCCCTTCTTTCATATGCCTCATCTGATAGACGCCCCCTTATTTCATATGCCTCATCTGATAGACGCCCCCTTATTTCATATGCCTTATCTGATAGACGCCCCCTTATTTCATATGCCTTATCTGATAGACGCCCCCTTCTTTCATATACCTCATCTGATAGACGCCCCCTTATTTCATATGCCTTATCTGATAGACGCCCCCTTCTTTCATATGCCTCATCTGATAGACGCCCCCTTATTTCATATGCCTCATCTGATAGACGCCCCCTTATTTCATATGCCTTATCTGATAGACGCCCCCTTATTTCATATGCCTTATCTGATAGACGCCCCCTTATTTCATATGCCTCATCTGATAGACGCCCCCTTATTTCATATGCCTTATCTGATAGACGCCCCCTTATTTCATATGCCTCATCTGATAGACGCCCCCTTATTTCATATGCCTTATCTGATAGACGCCCCCTTCTTTCATATACCTCATCTGATAGACGCCCCCTTATTTCATATGCCTTATCTGATAGACGCCCCCTTATTTCATATGCCTTATCTGATAGACGCCCCCTTATTTCATATGCCTTATCTGATAGACGCCCCCTTCTTTCATATACCTCATCTGATAGACGCCCCCTTATTTCATATGCCTTATCTGATAGACGCCCCCTTCTTTCATATACCTCATCTGATAGACGCCCCCTTATTTCATATGCCTTATCTGATAGACGCCCCCTTATTTCATATACCTCCTCTGATGGACGCCCCCTTTACGATCTTTTCCATAAACCCTTTATCAAAAGTCTAATAAAAGTCCCGGGCGTTTACTCGATGCATTATGGCGCGTAAACGTACTGATATCATCTGTATAAGCATATGGAACAACTTTGGGCCAGTGGGATGTTTTCGTTGCAGCCAGAGGAATGTTTGGGTTCATCCCACTTGAGCCATGTTCAATCTCCCATTTCTGATCAGGCTCGAGAACCATATCACCTTCGAACAGTGACGTGTCTAAAAGAGAGGAAAGTAATTGATTTAAACAAACAGCATGTAAATAAAAATGGGACTACCTACAGATTTCAAGAAAATCGAGCTACTGTGATTCAAGGTTAATACCTTCCATGGGGTTTTCCAACCCGTAGCACAAAGAGCCAAGAAAGGCAACACAAAATACCAGCATCTTTAACCTATGCATGATCGATTCGACCAAAGAGTGACCAACTCTGTCATCCAGCCAGATCTTCTCGTTCCTTTAATACACTACGCAGTTGAGAGTACTTAAAGAGCCACAAAATAAATGCCAAGCTGATTAAACTGAACTTGCAAAAATTGGAAATAATGCCACACAGAGGTAGCTATCTAAGTTGAACAGCTTTGTACCCTTTATTGACTTGCAGGCTTAAATCGATGTTTGCCGAGCAGATGTTTCGCCAATAATGAACCCTCTGCATGCATATACTTTAGAAAAATGTTCCTGCGCTATATTTACTCGTGGAGACACTTAAAATTCTTTAAACAACTGGCCTGATGAACAATGTGGAAGTTCATTAGCACAAGCATAATAATAACAAGCATCCAATTATCCTGTAATCTAAATAACGAAAACATGATCCTCTAAGAGACACTTGTTAGAAATTGGTGTAAAGTCTTCTGTTATGAGGTAAAAATACGGGAAGACATATTGCACTTTAAAATAAATGTTTTAAAGAGCTCTAAAGAGATTAAAGTAAATTTAAGAGATAAAATATTCGCTAGGTGATGAGAATGCCACCATAGCGAGGCTGCATTTATAGAAAGTATATGATATTACCCTAAAATCTTTGGTAGATATTTACATACCCCGACCAGCTTTCCAGCTCACACCACTGAGCGATTATTGAGGATCATTCACTTCACATCTTCCTGCAGACTTACACAGTAGACGGTGATACAAGAACATATACGGTGTATTGCATATCTTATGAATTCGCATAAGTATACTTCCATATTCTCAGCGAGTTGTCGATTTGCTCAACTCGGTGGAATCATCTTCACCATCTTCTTCACTGGAAGATGATGTGTCATCTAGGTCGTAATGCCTTTGGCCAGAGGTGGATGCAACTAGTGGCAGGTATGGATGCAAGCTACAAGAACAAGGCATTCCGTTAGTAATGAAAAAGCTGGCAATAACAACAAAGGAGAAATACACGTTTTTTATGAGAAAGTTGTTTGTAAGAAAGTTGTGCTCGGTTGTTCAAAAAGTTAAGAAAGTTCAGTGCTGGATTTTTCAACCTAAAAAAGTTGACAAATTTAATTCGATGATACAGTGTTGAAGACAAAGAATAGACAGAATCAAATTAATTAAATTGTTTTAAAAAGGGGGAGGTACTAAAGTACGATTGAACACTCGCCAGTGCGGATTTAGCCACGGAGACAAAGGATAGTCGATTAAATGAATACGCATGCGTATTTACTCTCGTGCCCACAATCAGAAAATCGATGCACACAATTCCAGGCAGTAATTTGAGCGTGTATATATATATTGGTGGCGAGTCACCAAGCAGATGTCGCTGGATATATATGAACAGACCGGCACTGTTGGCCTCGTCACCCCGGTGTACCAACAAAGTTAGTAGTTGAGTACGATACGTGGATGGTTTTTCGGCGTTTCTGTCGGAAAATCATTCTCTCGGAAAGACGAAAAGTCCCGGTACGCCGGGGATCTACCTTCTCTTGTAGATCCCCGGCGTACCGGCCCTCATTTAATTTCAACTCATCTTCAACTCAACTTCAAGTGGAGCTCAGTGGAATCGATCCGCGACTCCACGAGTGGCAAGCACAAGTGCCCACCACTTCGCCACCATAGTTGAACTAACAAGAGTGTAAATACAAAAGCTTCTATTCTGGATTTTTACAAGAATTGATATGGAGCACCACGTAAAGTTTGAGCTCAGAATAAGAAAAACTGATAAAATACTTTGAGGAGAAGTTTACACGACAAAACACGAGTAAAACTAACGTGGGGGGAGATAAGGGGGAGATGAGATTTTGGGGGGCGGCAAAGACAAGATTGAAATTAAGTTGAATGGCAAAAGCCAGCAAGACAGAACCTCTAGAGCACACAATTTCTACCTGTCGCAATGTCAATGCAAACTAGTGTATACTTAATAATTACCTTAATCCATTAACAGCATCATGATGTGCATGAAAAGAATGCACATCCAGAGGAATTGAAACTGCGGCATCGGTGGTATCCCATGCCGATATGAGACCATTGGTATTACCAGTCATCATGAAATTGCCAGATCTAAAGACAAGCAAATACTCGGGTGTGAGTCTCAAAAAGTTTCGTAGTGCACTTTGCTTAAGCAGAAATCAAACAATCTAAATCTGACTCTGAGTGTGAATCTATGAATCTAAATCTGAATGGCCGGATGGCATTCAGCAAAAGCCCACATACAAGAATCAATGGATAAAAAGCCCCAGACTGATATTTATTCTTAAAACAATAGAAGAAATATTGTTTCTAGATGCAAACTTGTGAAACACTTATCATACATTCGGGCTTTTACAGAAGCCCCTGATACAAATCTATCGAGACATGTGACTGTATATAAGCGAGATGGAGGGGGGGGGGGCAAGCGAGAGAGATTTCGTAGATGTCTCATACTTGTGCATATCGAATTGAATCCGTTGGTTCGTCTCTACTTCTCTTTTCAAGCTCCAGACAATTTCACCGGGATATCGTAAGTCCCAACACAGAATTTGAGGGTCCTGAAAAAACACACGATAAGAGAAATCAAAAGTTTCTTCAGAAAATGATCCAACTTTAGTTAAAGAACACTGTAAACCTCAGATCAAGAGTTTGGTACTTGGGAGATGACGTTGAAAGCTGTCCTAGTCATATAGTTACGTTACATACGTACAGCAAAAGCCAGCATATAAGAACAATAGAAGAAACAATAACCAATTGTCTCTTCTATTGTTCTTATAAAGAGCAGCGTAACAATACCTTCCTTTTGCGAAAAAATCACAGCACGGGCTAGGGAAGGATGCAATTGCAAGTTATGCTTTTTATTGTAAATACTGTTATTGTAAATTTTAATGCAGTCAAGTTAAATAGTTGGTCTTTATTAGCTCACTCATTTAAGAATAAGAGCTACTATTGTTTGAAACCATCTGTAAATAAGAAGCTTATTATTATTATTATTATCTTAACAACAAACTGGGTGCAAAATGCGCGTGTTTTAACGTAGCTATATTTGATACAAAATGTGATCAAATATACGCTACAAAGATTGATACAAAGTGCTTTGTCTGTTGTTCTGATGCCGTCTGTAGTTCAGGTGTACTTAGTTGTTATAAAAATTTAGGCTTCAATGAAAAGGGGCATGAAAGTATCAAAGTGTAATTTTCAACCTTTCTTCCGCCGCTATATAAATAGTTCCCGTTGTTGGAGAACTTCACTTGAGTTATTCCGCCAACATGACCCTTTAATACAAAAACAAAGTCTGGATCTCGTTCTGAATAAACACCAACTACAAAGAAAAGAAATTAGTCAAAGAAACAATGGAAAAATCGGTGGTTAATTGCAAAAATGATTTTTAGGTGGGGGCTTACTCTGTAGTGGGGGCTTACTCTGAGGTGGGAGCTTGTTAGAGAATTGATAGTATAATAAGACTCACTTGTTCTTGCAAATGAACCCAATGCATATATATTTCCATGCTGACTTGAAGACGCGATACAGGAGATTATGCCACTTTGTTTAAAATCAGTACGCTTGACTTGAGCAGAAATGGAAAAACTTTAATCAGCAAATGTAAAAAGTAAAATGCACTGATAAAGTAAAATGTCGTAACAGCAATAACATCAAAACAGTTGCAATATGCAAAATAGAAAGCTTGATAATTCCAATAAGCAAAACAACAAATATTACCAAATGTTGGTCTTTCTTCACATTCACGACCTGGTCTTGAAGTATCGAATATTCGTACCATTTTGTTGAATCCAGTGAAGATCTTGCTACCATCGTAATTGAAACAAAGTGAGTTGGCAGACACTAATTCATCCTGAAAGCAACATAGATTCAATAACAAGGTAGTACAAACAGTATTGGCAAACCAAGTAGCACTGGGCAAAAAGATAAGCAGCAGGGATAGGATACAAGCCACAGAACACTTACCAGATGATTGTAAGGAAGATAAGAGCATCTGACTGAACCGGTGAATGCATCCCACAAATGTACCGGGTGGTCTTTTGATGTGCTTACGTAACTAGAAAATATTTTTCAATTGCTTACAGTCAATTTTTTAGTTTTTATTTTATTTTTTTAATCTTTATTTTCTAATTTTTTATTTTTTGGTATTTTATTTCTTATTTTTTATTTCATTTTACACTTTTTTATTTTTAAATCTTTTAAGTTTTTAATTTTTTAGTTATTTAATATTTTATTTTCATGCAAAATTGAGGCACAAATGGTATAGAATAAACAATTTTCTGCTAATACTCGTTTATTTTATACCATTTGTGCCTCAACTTTGCAAAAAAATAAGCAAATAAATGACCAAAAAATTAAGAATTAAAAAATTATGGAAAAATAAAACAAATTAAAATTAAAATATTAAAAAACTAAAAAGTATTAAAAAAATAAAAACATAAATTTTTCCAAGCAATACTTTGATACGTACCAACTGCTTGACTGATCATACGATGTCATGTAAGGATACCAATCAAAATCATACACAGTCTCTCCTTCAACCATTCTCAAAACTGGTTGCTGAAAAGGACAGAACACGCTATTCATTCTCTTCTCTGCTTATTCAAATGCATTGTCTTAAATTAAAGTAGATACAACAAACATCTTTAAACAAGTTTATACCATGTCCTCGCAGCAATACTCAACATTCGCATCACCATACAAATGCTGTGGAAGATTATATATTCTCATGACATTGTCGTCACAATTGACCAAAACACAAGTACCATCGGGGGACCATTTACATCCCTTTAAAAACCGTGATTTATCTCCATCGAATTCAGACCAAGAGCCAGCAACTTGTTTTAAGAAATCTCCACTTGTAACATCAATCTGGATACAAACTTCTGACATTTCATCACCACAGGCATCTGAAACTTCTACAGGCTTCTCAGTGTCATCTATTGCCTCTGATAATACTTGGTTAGTCTCTGCAGGCTGTGTTGCTTCTATTACTCCAGGAATTATTCCTTCATCGGGTGAAGATATATTAGCTTGTTTCCCAACCTCTGCTACACCCATTGATTCGTGCTGCACAATAGGAAAATTATAAGCAACACCAGCTGTATTCATAGTGGAGACTGAGAGTTTATCGCTCGTACTCTCCAAGCAAGAACTGATTTCTAAACTTGTTATTTGTCCAGCCACCAAAGTTACATCATTGCTATGTTGTTGCATTGTTGCACAAGAAACAGAGACCTCAGGCTCACAAAGAATAATTTCTTCAACTTCCATGTTATATGTACACACTCAGAGTATCACACGAGTTGCATATTTATTTAATTTGACAGTGCTTGAGTCTATGGCTTTTCCGCAGTTCACTAAGCCTGTTGGCTGGGCCTAAATCACGACAAGGACAACGCCCCCTTCCTTCTTCTTCAAGGGCCTACAGCAACGCTCTAACGATAAGTAAAAAGGATTGTCATGCTTTATGTACCAATGAGCATACCAAATAACCTTCTCTGCTGGAATTAATTTACGGGCATGTAAATTAAAGTAATGTAACTTTCATTGAAACACACGTGCGATGCTACTGTAAGTTTATCTTGCTTGCGCTTTGTCCATTTGCATTGCATTGCTTCTTCTCTTACAACCTCCCACCTTTATTCATTCAGCCTGTATTGCAGCAGCAAAAGCATTTTCATTGCTTGGAATTTATTTCTGGGTTTTACAAAGATTCTGCTATGACAAACAGCCACAACGATCATAAAAAGGATAAAAAGACAGCAGAAATTTAAACAACAATTTGAAAACAATCGTCCGAAAATCTCTCAATTTATATAATTTCACTTTATCAGATAGATCCACAATCATTTTCTATTTCTCACCTTGTGGCAAGGAAAGAAATATTTAACAATAACTAGTTGAAAGGAAAAGAGTTGTTATTAGACTGAACATGATAGTATATGTATGTGAAACAATTTATTTCATTTTTAACGTCTTGTAACAAAAACAATCGTTCAAATCTTCAAAGAGAAAGCCATTCCTTTAGCAACAACTCAATTGTTTCTCTTGCTTCTACCACGGTTTTAGGATCAGCAGGATTGCTTGCCCTGAAAAAAAAAAACAATTAAAACTATCAAAGGACCCTTAGGATAACAGCATTGTCTGTGCTGATAGGCCATCCTGTATAAATATTCGCATTGATATTATTTTTATCATTATTACTATTACTATTAGAGGAGGGGATAAGAAAGAGGTTGTTCAATTGCAATGTTGTGACGTAATGCAACGTAAAGAGTTATTGCCACTTGCAGCTGAAACTTGAAAAGGCACCAATTTCCTACTCAAGAAGATGGCATACAGTAAATTCTGTCTAATTTGAACACCCTGGGGAAGCGTGAAAATGTTCGAATTACAAAAAGTTTGAATTATAGAGGTTTATTTTATAAGGGTTGGTTCATTAGTGATCCTTGAAGGGGCAGAGAATTTCGTTCGAATTAGATAGAGTTCGAATTACACGAGTTCGAACTATGCAGATTTGACTGTAGTAAATTTAGATCAATTGTTTACCTCAAGTCGAGATGATGGGCCCCACCAATGACCATGACAGCTCGAAGCGTTGGAGACAGATTTTCAAGGACCTAAAAATGAAGATTTCAAGAACTTAAAACTAGGAGCAGAGGTCGAGAGTGGAGGGAAGGGAGATGAAAATAAATACACAAAGATGGATTAGATATAACTTCGTTGAAACTCACACCACCCGGCATCCAAGGGTCCAAGTTTCCATTCGGGAAAACAATGTTCGACGCATGCTTAATGTCTTTGGCTGGAAAAGAAAAGAGCTATGAAAATAAAGAAACTTCTAATGAGTAGGAACAGAGTCCAATTGGAAGCCTTATCTGCTCAAGGCAACATAAAACATGGATATAAAGTTGACAACCGCAAGCTCGAAGTATCAAAGAAAATCAAAACTTGTTCCAAATGGCGAATGTTCAAGAACACAGATTCATGTCTCTTGAAAACAGATGTGTGTTTCCAAAAACTATCAGGTTTTACGTTAGTTAGAAAACAGTGCATGAAATAGAAAGTTGCTGATGCTAAATTTCGCAAAATAATTAATTACAGTACGCCATCTCGAGCTCTCAAGGGGAATCAAAATTTGCTCAAAATAGCAAATGTTCGTAAAAGCACACCAAAAGACAAAACGCTTGTTTACACTCAAATATGCCACACGAAAAACGATAATAAATGGGAAATCGTTTAAGATAAGAGGAAGTGGAGATGTTGAATGTCAACTGTATTTAGATGAATTCCAAATGATAAATGAAAATCAAGCATGAACGAAGAAGATGAAGTTTAGAATAGATTAGGAAATGCATCAAATAAACCAACCTGTTCCCCAGAACTGTGTTGCGATCCAGTCATACCTCGGCTTTCCAAGATTCCAAGTCAATGTACAATAGGTGTCTCTCATCGGAAGGGTCCAATCGAGCGGAGGAAACATGTCAGTTACGTTTGTGCTGCCACCTGGTAACATCATCTCAGTACAAGCCTATGGTTGGAGAACAAGAGGATTTTAGTAGAGACGAAATACAACAAGAGGCCAAATGCGATCATCAGATCAGACAACACATTCACAACTCATTTTCTGTTGATTGCATCCCGAGAGATGGAGGGGGGGACTTAAGGGGGTGCCGCCCAAGTTTCAAACACATACCTTCACCCATACCAATTTTTCACAAATGTATACCCGACCTTGTACAAATTTTTCGAGAATCAAGTGCTGTAATACCTGGGTTTTAATCCAACTACGATTTTCCATCGTTCATTATACTAAAGTCGTGAAGATCGACGCTGTACCACAGAGCAAAATCGCTGAAATCAACATCGTCCCAAGGCGGCACGTGCCAAGTACCCAAAATATACACCCCCCCCCCCAAATCCAACGTTAAAACCTTGAGTCCAACTTACAAAATCCTCTTCCTTGGCATTAAATTTAGCAGCACATGTAAGAATAACAGTAAGAATATCAATAATAAGAATAACAATGTGATTACCTGATAGTCCCATGCTAAGGCATCATTACCCAGGCCGCATCCGGTGGGATCAGCACACGCAACAAATTCCTTGTAAATGTCGTGGCACTTTGCTTTGGGGCCGTAAATCATGGCTTGCAAAAAGAGACAGTAACAATAAATGAAGGTAAAACGTGAAACAGAAGCTAGCATGAAAAACATTAATCAAATGCAACTGATACACGGCATAACATACGGTACGGCAGTTTAAGTTACCGTATTGCTTCGATTAAACGCCCCCTTCAGCATTAGATCTTTGTTAATAAACGCCCCCTCTTTTAAACGTCCATTCGAATAGAAGCCCCCTTAAAATATCAAAATTTAATAAACGCCCCGTTTAATCGAAACATTACGGTATAGAAATTACATTGTGCACATACTTGTAGCTTGTGCAAGTCCAACGAGTTTGTCTTCTGCATCAGCGAGGTATTTACAAGCTACGTTGACTGGATTAGCAGGCAGAGGCTCAGGTCCAAGGAACGACGCAGGGTAAGGATAATCAGCCATTGCCATCATTGTAAATGCATTACGTATCCAGAGATACACATGCTTTTCCTAAAAACAATTTCACATGCACTTGAGGTATGAAAGACTGTGTAATACACTGTGCTGGTTTTATCTGATTAACAGTGTTGGTAATGCAGGGATGGATAATACAAGGCAGTCAAAGCTTGCAAGGGGGAGTATTTCCACTACTTACAGTGTCTAAGAGGATTTTGCTGGAGCAGAGATTGAATAGTTGTTGAATTTTCTTCATGCCTGAAATAGCAATGTAATTACAGTCCTTTATGCTTCAGAAAATAATACTTGCAATTACAGTTCTTCATGCCTTAGAAAACAATACTTGCAATACATTTCTGCCAAGTTTACACAAACGCATGGAACTACTAAAGAAATTGGAATCACAACAAAATAAAAAAAATGCAAATTAACAATAAAACTACAGAGATGTCAACATTAAAGAATAACAAGAATATTAATTGTTGAAATACCAGAATCTCCTTGAGCAAAAAGGTCTTTTAGCTTTGAAAATCCAGCTTGAACATTGGTAGGACAAGTCGAATCGGCAAGTCGACATGTCTGGAAAAAAGAGAAAACATTTCACAATTTACTGTTCTAAAAAACATCAGTGAGGTCGAGTGTTGCTAGTGCTACACAGTATTGTTACTGTCTCTTTTTGCAAGCCATGATTTAGACTTGCTAAAGGAACAATAAATCTCACTAAATAAGCACATTTTGTAAGCACTCAAATCTTGGATATAAAAATGATTTATCTTGCTAAATGGGCATTATAGGAAAACTCACAGAAGTTACAGCTTGGAAGAATTCAGATCTTGGCCGATTGCCTGCAATAGTGTAGAATGGAGCACTGCTGGCAACAGCTGCATCAACAATGTGAGGGTATTTATATCTCAAATAGCCGCTAAGCATACCACCATAACTGAATCAAGAAGAACAATAACAAAAATGTAGAAATCCCAATTATCAAGCGGATTTTAAGATCATATAGTTATATGCAGTAAAAGCCTGTATATGAGCAAATTCTGCATCCATGCAACTTATATGGTTCTATCACAATAGGCTATTGTTTCTTCTATTGTTTAGAATAAAGTATTACCCTGGAAGTTCTTATTCATTCCTATGTGCTGGGGACTTGTTAGAAAGGAGGCTTATTAAAAAGGGTGCTTAATTAATATAGGTTTTACGATAGATAAACAAATGAAATAATGACAGTGAAATCAAACTGGACACAAACCTGCCTCCAAATGTAACAACTTTGCAATTTTCTGCTTTGTATTGTGTCTTTAAAGATTTCAGCAAGACAGCATAATCAGCTAATGCTTGTTCAATGGTTAAATATGCAATGTTTTCCTTGGTAAATGATAACATGCCAAATGGAAGAGAAGCTCCATAATACCTCTAAAAAATGACATAATATGTATAAAGTTTTAAAGCAAATGTTTATGATACACAGCACAGAACCATGACAGAAACAATTCCTATAATGTGATTGGTTGTTGAAGCTTTTCAGGGCTGCTTAAGGGTAGGGGTAAAGTTAGTAAGTATGTGTGAGACCTGCTGCTTATACTTACATGTTCTGCAAATATGATAAGAGCTCTATGTTTTGCAGCCAACTCATGTACAAATCCTGAGGCATTCCAGAAAGCAGTAATTGGACCTTCGTTGCCAGAATAGAAGAATATCGGACCTTGCGAACGTGCCCAAAACTTATCTATGACGTGAGAAAAGTAAGTTGATATGTAGTGCAAAATGGCATAGTAGATTATAGCAGCAAAGCAAACCAAAAGACAAAAGGGGTCAATGACGACGGCATGAAAAAACATAATAACCTTGTACAAGATATCTTTGGTAGTATGTTGCAGAATATCCGTGATCGTGAGCGTAGTTGAAATGATCAACATGTTGAATAAAATACTTTTGGGTGAAAGGGAGTAGATTGGACCTTGCTGGAGCTGGAGAAGTAGAAACTGATGATGCAAAACCAAGCAAAATTAAGCAACATATTGCTATAGACTTCTGCATGGTAGATTTGTCTTTGTATCTGATAACGTGTCCAAGTTGAAATTGAAGTCCGCTTCTGTATTTGCTGCAACGGAAAAGGCAAATCCGGTGCAATGCAATGTGCTACAATAAATGTAAAGTAAACAGCAAAGCAAATGTTTCCTCTTGTCATGTGAGGGTCATCTCATCATTTTTATCACGCGACGCGCAACTAGCCCTAAAACATGGACCATTAAAACTGTGGAACACAACACCGGATGGTGGAATGGAAGATTGAGCTACCAAATGGTCGAGCCCTACCAAGAGCAAGTCAAAAAGAAAAACTCATATTTATTTCCTGTCACTGTCCATAGGATTTCAAAATGTGAATGTGTACGACTTTAAAACTACCAGCACTAAAGAGCAACCAACATATACAAAAATTTCGGCAGTAAAAAGAGAAAAATTAGACTTATTATGTATATACAAGATTAGTTATGTGTTAAAGATTTAAAAAACATTATTTAAAGCGCCTTATAAAGTATGCGTCTCCCAAAAACATTGAGTTTTATAAAAACTTTAATCTCGTTCAAATTACAAATAAAGCAGACCCTTGAAAAGTACTTAATCGATACTCAATACCATTGAACAACCCCTTAATTTCGATCTGTTTGATGTTTGTTTCAAGCTTGATAGTTGGTTAACTTGAAAAATGAAGTGTTCAATTTTTCCAACTGTATTAAATTCATTTAAATTTGTGCCAAATACCAGCGAATACTGTACACAAGACGAAAAAAATCGCACGTCTCCTTCCTCCAACCCACTTTACTTTCAATACCCTCTTAAAACCGAGAAAAATGATTCAAAATAAACTGAATGCAAACTTATTTAAAATTGATAACTGAGTAGATAATTCAAGTGTCCCAAAGTATCGCAATTGGCTGATACGAAGAGGTAAATTATTTACAATTCATTCACCAGAAACAGCCCATAATAACTGGACTTTGGAGAGAAGAAGTATCTTGTTCGTACGCCAGCTACGAAGATACTATCTCCTTTCAGTAGTTTGAACACCCCGCCGATATATTTGGTACTCGAGTGTCGCTTAGGGCCAGAAGCTGTGCCATTAAACGTGTCAAAGCCAAACATCATTATCTTGTGTTTATTTTTCCGCACGAGATGTTGATTGTAAACCAGTCGGCCGTCATAGTGAATCTAAAAGAAAAGCTTAGTTCATCGTAAGTAATACAAACCGTATTTCTTCAATTAGGCAGCCCAGGGCGTTTATTTATTCCAGCACTTTTTAAGGAGAGCTCATTAGAAGGGAGGTACTTATTCGAGGGGAAGCGCTTACCGTAATGCTTCGATTAAACGCCCCCTCGAATAGACGCCCCCTTAAGTATATACAATTTAATAAACGCCCGGACGTTTAATCAAAGCATTACGGTATTGTAACTTCAAGAAATGAAAGAAGACACGTTTTCAATAAAAAGTTTTCATTATCTGCAATACAAAACAATGTCGGTAAATCTTCAAGATAAACATCATTTTAACTCAGACGAAAGGGTGCTTATTCAAAGGAAACACTTTTGGTCTGTTGAGGGGGGCGCTTTTACAAGGGGGCAATTAATCAAACGACTAAATGGGGGGATATTTTGTTGCATTGCAATCAGTCTTAGAGCGTGCACCCCTACTACGATCATCAGAATTCTGCTGAAACACATCCTGATGAATAAAAAACCTTCTGCCCCCACCCCTTTCGACTGCACCACTGCATATGGTATTTATTGACTGGCTCACAGAAGGCAGAAAGAAACGACTGAGTTTCGTACCTGACAATAAACGTAATAGTAACCACTGACAGCAATATTGATTTTGCCACGACCATGCTCGTAAGTCAATTTTCCAACCAAAGAATCAATTCTCCAGCGTTTGAAAACGGCATCGTCTGAGAAAAGAAAATCATAACTCCTAAACCCCAGGACCCTTGGAAAACAAAATCAAATTAAATTGGCGTGCTCGTTGGATTCCGACCTCCCCAGTCTGGAAATTTCTGACTTGGAGGAGTAGATTGTATCACTACTGCCTTCTTTTATTTTATTTTCCTTTTTCGTTACATGTAATAACCTTGAACTTGTTGACGTTTGCATAAATTGATAGATAATAGAAGTAATTTCATATTTGGTTGTTGTCAGCCTCGCTCACGAATGTTCGCTTAACCCATAGCAGTAGGACATGACATAATCTTGTGGGTACCTCCCTGGGATCGAGGATAGCCTATTCTGATAAAAAACAGAACATGTATGAATTCTGAAACTGCGATGCTTCTCTCACCCTGCCTCTTCTCCTTTGTCATATCATATGGTCTTCCATTCCCAACAAGATGCACAATCTCGGTTGCCTGAAACAAGAAATGTTGATACACCTTTACAAATCCATAATCATAATATAAATTCAATAAATTTTATAATTAAGTTATGGTTATGCAATAATGTTAGTAACAATAAGGTGGTGCGTAACTTATGCTTATATCTTTTAAAATGTAGTTACATTTTAAAAGATATTTTAGTTGTTTGCAATGGATTTTCATTTCTTTTTGCTTCTCTATCCAATTTATTTTGACAAATGATAAAGAGAAGGACGACAAATTAAGGAATATTATGTTTGGGTTAAGAAATTTGCGTACCATAAATAGGGTGAAAGCTAAGAAACTCTGGTACAACGATTTAGCATAATTTCTTATAAAAAGAATGGATGTATATGGTAAACTGTCTGTCGCTTCGCCTTATCCCAACAAAACGTATGGTCATTTTTCCAGCTGTGATTTCGTTTCTGTCAGTGTGTCCGTTCATTACTGTTCGTATGAATAAATATGCCTGTGAACAGTGTGATAAACTAAGTGTTGTGGTACTGACCTGCTTTCGATTGACAGTGCTTGTTTGGCCCGGCTCACCCTTTAAGCCTGAGAAATAAATACATCGTGATGAGAATTGATACGGAAAGGATAAGATGACAGGCCTAGAAAACTAGATATTTCCTTCGTTTAGTCAAAATACCAGTCGGGCATCTTGATAGTAATTTTACGAGCGAATATTGAAAAACATCCAGGCTATAATGGCGTTGGGTGTTTTCAATCAGCTTCAGTTAAAACACCAGAAACTCTGAAGAAACTGGAGCACGCACTCTGGATATTCATTTCTTACAAAAATAATAAATGTATTCGGATAAAGAAGTTAAATTGCAACTTTGGAAGATCGAGATCGGAGCTTTTTCACTTTCAGCTCATTCTTTCCTTTTTTGAGCAAGAGAAGGACTATTTTTAGTCTTAATGACATTCATACCTCTTGGTCCCATTTTTCCCGAGGGTCCTCTAGGTCCTGTAACACAAGATTAATCGCCAATAAGTGTGGTTGTAATAATATGCGCTACTACGTGGTCTCCCGATATAACAAAACGAAGGCAAATCACTTCGTTCTCATATACCTCTCTCGCCTCTATCGCCTTCTATTCCTGGTTCACCTTTCGGACCTGCCAACAAAAGGAATATCAATAACAAAGTTCACGTCCCATCATAAACAACCAATTTCATTCGGTAACGCAGGGGTTTTCATGAGCGACATAGTGCTCCCCGCGTGGTTTTAGTCCTTCACTGTTGGGTGGGCGTTGGGAGGGCGTTGAAAAGACAACCAGGTTAGGTTCATCTCCCTTCCCTTGGAAAAGTTTTATTTATGAACAGGCAATTGAAATACACATGAGAAAGCAACATACCCGTCATACATCCAAATCGCCTTTGACATTTTCGTAATCTTGCTTGTCTTTTCTGTTCCTTGCTCATTTGGCCCAAATCTCTTCTCTCGATCAAATGTTCCGTGCGATCGTCATTGGTGTTGTCATCCCCTCCTGGGTAACAAAAACAATTGCAATTTTCCTCTGCACTTCTGAAGTCCAACAAAATAGCCGAGAAAATTGAAGGGGTCGGATAAGGCAGAAAAAACCGCGATTTCTTCATAAAAACAACAACACGGACTGAAAGTCCGACAAGAGGGAAAGAGGACAATGTAGTTATTATGTTTCGCTATGTTTCCGATTTTTAACGCTATTTTACAATGTACATACCCTGGGTTCCAGAGCCTCTATAAATAAAAAAGGAGAAAGGAGGGAAAAGGAGAAGAGAGGGAAAGGAGCGAAAAAGAAGAGAGGGGAGGAGAGGGAGGTCTTTTCCTTCCCCTCTCCTTCTTCCCCACATTCTCCCATTGTACACTGTACACTGGGAGAATGTGGGGAAGAAGGAGAGGGGAAGGAAAAGACCTCCCTCAATGGAAACAATGTACACTGCATACAATGTACATTGTATGCAGTGTTGTCTTCTTGTAACTGACTTTTGTGCGCTACTGCTTTGGTTTCGAATAAAAATAGGGCAGAAATATAAGCAAGAGTCGTTATCCTTGTATGACAACAGGCGTTTTTCATAAGAAACGTGGATCAGCCCTTTGCACTGACACTGAAGGTTTCTTAATTTGGCATGACAATTTTGACGTTTTTTTAGTGCCAAATGCTTCCTGATCGGTTTGATATTTTTGTGATCTCAAATTACCTTATTGTTCTGAATCTGGGCATTGGTAGATAATTATAAACCCAGATCGTCACGAAAAGAAAGAAAATAAAAAACCGTACATATCAAAATTACCATCTGCTGTTCCAAACAAAAGTTAACAAAATCCATTTTTACTGATGCCAGGCCATATATAATCGAAAGTCAGTGGACTGCTTTATGATGGAAATTGCACATTTTCTTCGTTTTACTGAGCATAGTATAGTACTAGAGTTTCATAGTTTTTTTGACATCCTAGCTTTAGATTCTTCTTATATAAACCAGTTTCTTATAAAAAACGCCTACTATTTATACACACATTATGTGAAGTTTTGCGAAGTGCACATTGCGGTTCGTTTCAACAAATTTGAACTCACGAACTCACGTGTTTTTCGGGAGAATGCTCCATTATCCTTGACATTTGAGTATCGAATGTCCTTCTCTCTATTCTAGAAAGGAAATGGACATAAACACGACAAGTAAGTTAAAAATAATAAAACCATTGTTAAAATTCGACTCGCAGCTCTGTGAGGGCACAAGTTCCTCAATCATGTATACCGAAAAACCCATTAAAAAAAACCACACACAAATATTGCATGGCGGGGCAAATTGAAAAGCGCAACAACACGTAAAGCAAATAAAAATTTTTTCAACCTATTATATATCAAAAATTCATTATATATATTATTAAGATTTCTTTGTTCGATTTATCCTGAAAATACCATCCCTGCATAACTAAGAGCTTCAAAGAATAAACATCTCTAGATATTCAAATTTATCTCAAAGATAAGGAAACCTGGAATATCCTTCTTTGAAAAGTGCATTAGCAATGGCATGCTCAAATTGTTTTCCAAATTTTGGAGAATTCCAATGATTAATAAATAATGTTTTCATGCATAATACCGAGGAGGCCTTAATAGTATCCACAAAAGTGTTAAAATATTATATTGTAGGGAAATTCTGAGATTTCATAATGCCAAGGAAATGTTCACAAGTCATATTTTAATTTCAACAACTTAACAAGAACAAACCTCGGTATTGTGTTCGTCGTTGTGAAATTTGATGTCTTCGTTCCTCTTTCCACTAGGCCCATCATCGTCAACATGATTTTGACGGACAACAAAACGAGGTTGAAGACTCTCGTCTGCACCATCTTGTCCAGGTTTCACTTCACCGTCCTTTGCTGCAGCAACCAGCAATTTTTCGACCGTTTTCTGCAAAGACCTTATTCCTTCGTCGTGCTGCTTATATTGCTTCTCAAGGCTGCTTATATAAAATGCTTGCAGGATTAATGCAATCGCTAGACACACGATTGCAGCGAAGATCGAAAACAAAGGTAGCCTTGATGCTTTGGCATTCTCTGAAGCACGCATCATGTTTGTTTAGTTTCGTTTCTCTGAATATGTCCGCAGGAAATTCCCCTTTTCCTTCGCCTTGCTACAAACCGCGCTTAATCAGCAGTTGAAATCAAGACTATGTGGATGGATGAACGACGGTCGACTGAATAAAATAAGTTGTTGTGCAGCCAAAGAAACAAAAGCCTATTGTTATCTTGTACTATTTCCAAGAAGACGGTTATAAAATGGATATTTGATTGACATCTCATTCCGGCTTTGACAATACATTCCAAAAGATGAGGGAAAACACAGGGAAACAAAGTAGTGTCTCGCTTCGTGAGGAATTTCTTTCAAGAATCCAAAGTTCAAAGTGCCCCTACAGCACTGCAGCACAACAAAATTGAACAAAACAATACTATTCATTCTGAGTTTGATTCTTCTATAATATGTCCAACAGCGAATATAACTGGAAAGAAGTTTCTATAATCAAGAACGTTCATTACCTATCTATCATCTTAATTATCTATATGCAACGATTATAACATGCTATAACTTGGTTGGAATTGGTTACTGTTTAAAATGGTGAGCAGGGTCTTTTTCATAAGAAAGTGTTTCATAGGAGAGCAGTATACTTGGTTTGTCAAAATGCTAAAAAAGTATGATACGAGTGACTGCATTGAAAAAACTTTCTTATAAAAAACGTAAATAACTTTTTTAAAATTTGCGTCAGAAGGGAAAGTTATGCATTGAAAATTTGAAAGTGTGAAAAAAGACAACTTTCGGGTGGAAATGGGTAAAACTGATACAGCAAAACTACATAAGATAATAGAACGATATTACTTTATCTTTATGTTATATAACAATGAAAGTGGAAGCGAAGAATATAACGATACAACATTGATTAAAAGCACCGATCAAACTGAATGCTTAATACATTTAAATTATTAACATTCTGAAATATATTTATGATAACGAATACTTTGATCAAAATCAAAATCAAAACACGACTAAATATACCGTGATTACAATTTAAACATGTGCGTAACAGAGAATTGCGTAGCGTTTTCATGGAATTGTGGCTGGGACACATTTTTCTTTTTATCCGTTAATTGTGAGCTGTTGGTCCTGGTTTCCACTTTGCTCAAAGAACATGAAATCCTACATGAAAAAAATCAGGAAGAACTAAATTGGATATTCCAAGAAATCAAAAACATTGAACATTGAACAAGCAAAAGTGGATGAACACCCTCAACAATACCCTGAACATTTCATGGAAAGCGGCGGGAAAGGAGGCGATCACAATGCTTAAACAATTGATGACAGTAAAAGGAGGAAGTGTATTGTAGATCAAAACAAATGCTCGCTAACTCAAAGCATTCCGGTAATGAAATAAGAACGACTTACGATCAAGAAGCAAGCACCAAGCATAACAGCTTTCATTTTCACGTCCAGATCCATGGGAACTTGAAGAAAGAGAATAATCAAGGTTAGTTGTAGATACAAATAGCCTAAGGCCTCGTAGTGACTTTGTGTTGTGAAACGAGGCTGGGAACAAGGAAAATATGAGTGCGATGCGAGGAGGGTAGGCGTTTTAAATTGTTCAACATTCTTAAGTTGGGCTTAGAATTCCAAAATCCAGTACTGGACTTTCTTAACTCACGAGAGAGACAAGTATTGCTTTCTAATAAGTTCATTCTCATGGTTGAGTGAAATAAATGTGCAGTGGTTGAGCATAAAAGAAAACATGTGGCATCTTAGACTTAAAACAAGTTTAAGTTTTGCCTTCAATGCAACCAGTACAATTATGGCTAATGCAACATGTATGCGTAATACCACATATAGTATATCTTATATTATTTCATATAAACTATTATCATATATATAGTTTATATATATACATTGAAAACAGGTGACAAGCATTACTTACAGGTAATTCCAAAATTGTCAGCATCTGTGAATGATTCTTTGATCAATCCCGACCACTGCTTGGAAATCTTTCCCACCTTTGTAACTCCGTCCAAAGCTGTCACCTTAAAGATGAGACCCACATGTTTCGAGATCAAAATATGTCCAATGACAGCTTGCACTTCAAATACAAAAAATGATACAAAAACACAATGAAATAAAATGTTTTAAAGCTCAAGAATGAAACTCACATCAAATTCTACATCTCCACACATGTTAAAGGTGCAAATTGGTCCTTCAATCAGTAGTACAGGAGTGTGGTTTGCATCCTGAATTTCAAACTTTGGAGCACAAAGAGACCACCTAAAACAGGACAAATACAAAATCTTACTGTATCTCACATCTCACTAAATGATAGAATAGTATTAATTCTACTCTGCTATTAACCCGCTGCACCAAGAAAACATTAACATTTCTGTGCTAAACATTTGAATGGGAATAAGAATCTGAAATTTGTCAATAACTGTTTAAATTGTGGTGAAAAAATAATGAAAGAATAGACAAATATTAGAGTTGTGATATTGATTGAATAATTGATTACTTAGTGTCAAACTTGGAATCTCATTGTATAATGGGTTTCCTATATTATGAATATTTTATGAAAACTGAGGATTCAGGTATGGCTTACTTTTGTGCCACGTAGCCAACTGGTGTTCCTGGTGGACTTGTCACTTCTAGCTCCTGTAGGAAGCAGGGGAAAAGACATGATGTGCACCGCAAAGGTCTGTTAAGATGGATGACCTCTCGCTGGGAATTATCCAAGATTTTGATGTCAAACGGTCGAGATGCCCCACAGCACATTCTTGTGCAGCATTCAGTGTCTGGAATGGATGCAATATTGTTTAGATTCATGAATTAGAGAAACAACATTGGCCAAAAAAGTATATCTCAACAACAAAGTATATGAAACATGGTTGATAAAAGTTCTGTAAAAATGCAAAATTGATTGGCGAATAGGAATTTACCTTCAGCTGCAAAATAAACTTGCTGACCCATAGAGTTCTGCACCTTGTATTTATTGTTTGTCTCAAAGCCAGTGAATGCTAATGTCAAGAAAGTAACAATTTAAATATGGCTAGACTATGCAAATGCTCATAAATGGTAAATATGTAAAACATAAAAAGCAACAAAAAGAGACATCAAACATTAAAGATAAGATAACTCCAGTAAAATATACAGTTGGACCTCCAGTAATGGACACCTCTATGCAACAGAAAGCTCTGAATATTTTTTTCCAAAAACGCTTTAAAACTTCTCACTTTTTATAAGAAAGTATTTTTTCAGCCCAGCTCTCAAACTTTCTCAGCTATTTCCGAATTTCATTACAAAAACTTTCTTAAGACTTTCTTAGAAAAAATTGACCAGTTTTGTGTTACTGTGCATGTGTGAAAGGTGCAATGCTTTCTTACCACGAACTGCCGTATTGAAGAAACTCAACAAACCAAATGCAAGAATGAGAATTTAAAATTTCCAACTTTATTATGTTTTACAAACCCATTACTGAACTTTTTTAACTTTTTTATGAGCCGAGCCCTACTTTCTTATAAAACAGCCTTCTTATAAAAAAACATGTACAACAAACAAAAACATTGGTCCCAGTGGTGTCTGTTATATGTAGGTTCCACTGTATTGACAAATGGAGTAAATATTTTTGAATATGAAAAAAGGCAAAACAAAATGCAATATGACACTTGGTTGTTGTTTTTATGAAACTAACAAAGGCTTGCCAGCTCAGCTCACCTTCTAACAATTCCACTTGTTGTTTTACAAGAAGTTGGTCGATCTGGCACAGGTATTCTAAACCAGGAGGGCAACCAGGTGGAGCTTGTGGTATTGGCATCCATTGGCCTGGTGCAGGAACACCTAAAACATGGCAAATAAAATAGATGCATTATACACCTTGGTCATAAAATCAAAATGTACTTTAGCCTACATCCAACCACATCAAAAGCTCTCACATTCTCTCTCTGCTAACCCCCACTGCTTATATAAAAATAAATGGATTAAGAAAAAATAAATGTTCATCAACTCTGTGAGACTGGGGGAGTGGCATTCAAAATTTGATACCCTCCTCAGCAACGGAGAAAAACAAGGTTCTAAAATATTATGTACTTAGCTAGCCGCATGAGTGCATCTCTCTTGCAAATTACGAGGAAACAGGTAAACAATTACACAATAATATCTGTTAAGGTGCTTTTTTACCATTATAAAGCAATGGAATTGAGCAAACAAAATTAATAATAGAAAATAAGGTCTAACTTCAGGAGCCGCGCGTCAATTGAACGAAAAAACGCACTTGTAATTCTTCGAAAGTGATTTGGCTCTAAAAGTAGTTCCCCGCTCACACGACACAAGACTAACACATTACGCGATGTAATATTTAACAAGCAAAAGTAATTTGTTCATTTAATTATTGCTTAATAGGTATAGTAAATTGATTATCCTTGCACTTGCTGATGAAACTCATAATGTCCTCAAACAAAAAAACTTGCTTCACCTTTACCAGCCATAAGACGTGAAATTGATTTCGTGCTTATAATAAACTAAAAATATAATCGTTTTAACAAGCAACTGTCAAAAACTCGCAAACAAGCAATCATTAATTTATGAATCAATCACAGGTGAAAATTGGACTTTAAAGCAGCTAGGCCACTTGGAAGAAAACCTTCCTCAAATCATCCCCACTTGTCCATCATCTCGACTTGTCCATTTCGAAATTCCGCTTTATTATATACCAAAATATGAACACAGAAATATTGAACAAGTCAAACCCAAGCATCATTAATAAAATAACAATAACAACAAGCACGTTGTTGTCATTTAAACGTACCAGGCTGTTGGCCAACTACACCAGGTTGGCCGAATTGTTGAGGTGGCGGATAGCCTGCTTGTTGAGGAGGTGGATAGCCAGCCTGTTGAGGAGGTGGATAACCAGCTTGTTGAGGTGGTGGATAGCCCGCTTGAGAAGGTGGATATCCAGACATATTGCTCTTCAAATTATTCTCTGTAGTAAATAAGTGTTTGTCGATAACAACCTGCAACCACAATGATTATTTTAGCGACTTTGCGGCGTCACAGAGCAAGAACAAAATCCATAAAATGAATCTCTCCTGAGTGCGAGTAGTACACTGCCTAACCCATCCAAGCACGAAAACAATAGATGGCGGCTAACAAATAGAAAGAGCCATGCTAAAGACAATAACATAGCAACTAATCTCATTGGTAAATCAAATTTCCGTTGACAAGATCCAAGCTGTTTACGCATGCGTAACTATGCAAGGAATTTGCTGATTGAAGCTTTTCATTGACGTGACGACGTGACGACGTCAATAAAATTTAAACCTGCATTGCACTATTTTTGCCAATGTAAAATAATAAGGAAATTTAGGATAATAAATAACACATATTTTATTTTGCATTTACTTAACCTTTGCTAAATCAATTCTGTAGCTTCCAGCTTGTGGATGAACTTCAAACAAACAAAGTTATAACTCTGTAGCCGCGAGGTTAATATTTGTTAAAAAAACTTTCAGTACATACAATGTACCGCAAGTCCACATGACAAATGTAATGTTAGTTGGTGCAAAATGATTTGTTGATGTTCTATTTCTCCTCTTCTTTTTGAAAGATGTTCACACTCCATGTACAAATTCAGCGAAGCTATAATAAGGGCCCTGGGCTATAAGCACAATTACCTCCAGCCTGCGTCTTTTCGTTTGGTCTGTGACGCAGGCTAAATTTCCTTGTCCTTTCAGCAAGAGCATCAGCTAAAGTCGAGTTAAAGCGAAAACAGAGAAACGAATTGAAAAATGTCGATACCTTTCAATCCATTGGAAGGTCGTACCACAGTGATTGTCCAGCCAGTCGCTGGAGGAAAAGGTATTTTAATATTTACTTTGATTGATGTCTTTACTTTAAAGCCCGAAGACCCGAATCACATCTGCTTGCTTTGCGCCACTGGTCTTTATTTATTTACAAAATTGTCGGCCGCCCACCCTCATCTGGCTTTAGGCTCCGTTGATGAAATCTGATACTTATTAGCAGTTACCTAAGCATTATGTGAGTAAATATTCTTAAGGCAAACACAATTTTGCATCGTGCTGGATATAGTTTTTCCAGATTTCAAACTCAAACTCAGAACTTCCATGCATTTCGGCACGAAATGTTTGCAGCACAATAACAGCCAGCGGGCGAATTTGTTTGCAGCCCGATTTGTGGCTTGCTTTAGAACAAATTAAATCACGATCAGTTTATTTATCGACAAGAAATTGTACCAATATTACGAGCTGAAATGTGAATTTATATAATATTTATAAATTTAATAATTACGGAAGCAACTGTCCGATTAGTCGCTCCGACGATAACAGACACTGCCACGTTGCAGTTAATAAAATTTGATAACAAAGTCATCGGGTTTGGCAATTAAAAGCCTTGGAATGTTGATGAAAAATTGTTTTGTTCAACATTCAGAGTCAGAATTTACAAATCTATCTTGTAGCAATGTTGTTAATTTCCAGGTGGTGAAACAGTTATTCCAATCCCCGAAGAATGGCTGCCTCCACCGCCCATAGAAAGGGTGCCAGTCAACTGCCTTCCAGGGCTGGAGCACTTGGCAACACTGGATCAGATTGTCATCGACCAAAGAATTGGCTGGTGGGCAAGTCAGTACACGTTTTTTTTACAGAAACTTGGCTCAAGGCCTAGTAGGAAAAGTTTCTTAATTTTTAGCCACATTTTAGTTCTAAAAGTTTCTTAAAAGTTTCTTAATTTAATGCAAAAAGTTGGAGTGAAAACGAAGAAAAAAGCGTGGCTGTAGCAAAATATTAGAATTATAACAAAGAAAAATGTTGTGCCGACAATGTTATGCTTAGCAAATAATACATATTCACTGTAGTTGACATTTGTTAATTCCGTAAAGGAAAAACGTGTTTTCGAAATTTCTAATATTTCTTAAATATTTCCTTGTAGCTCTAAGAGTTTCTTGAATTTTAGGTTGTCTAGATCTGGGATTCTTATAAACCGGTTTCTTAAATTATTTTGCCACATTTCAAAGCTTTCAAATGAGGTAATATATGGTACTTTGTTGAGATGGTTAAAGAAAGGAAAAGTCCACTTGTTTAATCTGTAATGCCAGGAACATGGCTATACGATACAGAGAATTTGTTGTGGCAAAATATCACTGTAGTATTGCTCCTTGTGTGTTATCTCCTTACTACCTCCTTTAGGCAGCGTTTCTCAAAATTGTAGTCTTTTTTATAGAAAGTTGTTCATGTGAATTTCACCAGAGATACGATATCTTTGATCCAATGTCTGGACAGCAACTGTACTATGCTCATGAAGGTAACCAGTTTAGATTAAAAATCATTATTACAAAATATCTATAAAGATATCTTTAAAGTATTTCACTTCATTATTAGTATTATACTACAGAATCAAACCTCTTGATGCGCAGATGGTTTGATAGTGTCAGACCATTCGAGATGGGTGTTTATGATTTTATGGGAAAAGAGGTAATACATATGTCTCGTCCATATCGGTGTGCTATTGTGAAGTTGCCACACTGTTTGGATGAATTCACCATGACATCATCAGATGGAAGATTGCTTGGAACTGTCAAAGAAATGTAAGCAGCTTGTCAGTTATTTCATGTTACCATTAAGGCTCCATTAATCCCATTATTTTGCCCTCCCCTTTTTTAAACTCTCGTTTCTAATATGTTTCCCTCCCCCTTTTGAAACTTCAAAAATCAAATACCCTGTGCTTAATGGAGTTTTTACGATACTTTTATATTTATTATTGCTATTTTTTAATACATTTTTTAACTTGTTCTTGCTGTCTATTACATTTTTCTCACAGATTTTCTTGGTGTCATCCACGATTTGATGTGCTTGATCAGAATGATCAAGTGATTTTTAACATCAAGGGTCCTTGCACTCACTGCAGATGCGATGAAGTGCCATTCAAGGTAACTCATTTCTGCTTTTCTCTCGCATCTAATAATTAACTAACTAATTAATAATACTAACTAATATAATACTAACTAAAATACTACCTAAAATACTAATAAATACTAACTAAAATAATTAACATTACTAACTAATAATCAAGCTGACAATCAAGCTGCAGTGAAGCCTTCAGGTGACAGACATCTGAGGGAAAGATTTTTGACTCACGGCGCATGCGCCATAAAAATGAATGCCTGTAAGTGGGAGAGAAAAACTGTGTGGAAGTATAGCAGGCCCTCAAAACCGTTGTATCATCATTTGCACCATCATGATGTATTTTATTGTTTTTATTGAAAGTAAAATGGGATATTGAAAGTATTCCCGGTCCAGAAAATCCTGAATTCAGATTTCAAACTTTCGATGTGCATTTAATTCAATTTTCTTTTTAATCTGGGGTTTTCTGCATTTATTCCTTTATTTTTGGTATTGTTTTGTTTTCATGGTTGACGTTACAGGGAAATTTTAGACCGGAATGCTTGTTCATTATTCAGATGCAAGCAATAGATCTCTGATTTATCCTTGTAGATTTACTCTGTTGGTGAAAATACAGAGTGTGGTGTCATTACTAAAAGATGGACCGGGCTCGCTATGGAATGCTGTCCAGGAATTGACTACTTCCATGTTCAGTGTAAGAATTCTTGAATTTCTGACTTCTTGGATTTCTAAATCAACTGTGACATTGTTTGCATAATTTCCTTCATTTTTCTCATGCCACACTAAGTGATATTTGCAATTTATTTTCTTTTTAGTCCCTCCCAACCTTGATGTACGCCTCAGGGCATGCTTGCTGGGAGCTTGCTTCTCTATTGTAAGTAACAGCTGTAAAAACCACCGTAACTCATGAAGTAACTGATTTTTTACCCATTCAAGAACCATTCTTTCTCTCCACCTTTGTTCGTATTTCCTCATTGAACAATTTATATACTTTTGCATAATTATATGGATATACTTTCCTGTCAAAAAACTTGTGAACTTATTTTTTCAAGGATTATCAATTATCATACCTACCTTTCTTTTTATCTTCCTTCTAATATAACTTATGTTGTTTATGTTTAGCTTATTTTTATACCCTATGCTTTCTATCCGAACTTATTGTTGATTCTAACCTACTTTATGTTTTAAATCAGTTTTCATTTATTCCAGGATTTGATATCAATTGATCACACCGTCGAAAGAAGGCTAGTTTTTTCAGAACTTTAAATATTTTGAGCATTGTTTCAAGTATTTAATTACCTTTTTTCACATTAAACCAGTTATTTATTTTATCCCTTTTGAGAAATTCTGATTGCTCAAGTATTTTTATCTAAACGCTGATAATGTAAGGCATTGCAAAGGTTTTGCTTTGATTTATTTATACCCATTCATTTATTTGTTTTGAAAATGTTAGCATGAGTATGTTAACAGTTTATGTATATATCAATGCACTCAACATTATTGCAAGTAATCTTATTTTTTAAAATTCATCTTCTGGCATTGTCAATGTTTTTATCAAATGAAAAACTTTGTTTTCTTCATCAAAATTGAGAGCGTTCTTTGGCTGCTTTCCGCAAGTAAATTCAAACTGCAACTTGTGTGTTGTTAGGCAAATGTTTGCAGGAACACCCCCATGGGGCCAGACTCCCTGGAGGATAAAGCTTTCGGAAAGATGTGGCTATTTCTTCTCAATTTCTCACACCTTCTAACTGCAAAGATATTTTAATTTCACATACGTGGTTTCTCAATTCAGTGGCTAAATCAATTCTGTAGCTTTTTTTATTGTGACACTTTTCAACAATGATCCCGAGAGCTTGGCCATGTAAGAGAGATGCAAGGAGGATCATCATATTACTCTCTTTCCAACGTTTACCCGGGCCAAAACATAGGAAAATTTTGATATGACGTCACATGACCACACCCACCGCTGAATCGTTTGGTAACAAGCAGATTCGGAAAGAGCATGAAATTTCACATAGGAAAAATGTTACAAACAATATCTGTTTTCAATATTCAAAAGATTTTGCGCCTGTACCTGTCTATTAAAGATGCGCACACGCCACGTACAAATCCCCCCGATTTTGATTGGGTGAAGTTGCAAATAGACAAAGACAAATCCAGTCGAAACAAAACAAATCTGCATATCTGTGAAGTACAATTTCCTTCCTTGTCCTTTCAACAGCAGCTAAAGTCGAGTTGAAGCGAAGAAGATATCAGAAAAACGAAACGAATTGAAAGATGTCGACACCTTTCAGTCCATTAGAAGATCGTATCATAGTGACTGTCCAGCCAGACGCTGGAGGAAAAGGTAAGGTATTTCATATTTATTTGATTTTCGTGTCTTTACTTTAGAGACCCGAAGGCCCGAACCCGAATCACATCTGCTTCCTTGTTCCACTGGTCTTTATTTATTTACATAAAGGTCGGCCGTCCACTCTCATATGGCTTTAACCTTTTAAGCTCGGCTATCTTTAAAACACCGAATCCGGAATCCGGAAAACGGAATACGGAATCCGGAATACGGAATCCGGAATGATAATAATAATAATGATTATTATCATTCAACCATTGAACATAACTATAAAGATATTTACAAAAAAAGCAAAACTTGCGATTGCATTACTCGCCAGCCCATGCTTAAAGGAAGCTATTGTTACGCTGCTCTTTATCACACTTGGTATGCTATTCTAGAGTATGTACTCCTAATACATACAGAATTCATGCCAACGGCCACAATGGATGTGCTAGGAAATAGAACGGTGACCTTTGTCCTGACATTGTATCTGATTTCTCTTCTCTGGAATAGTTGAGGCAAAAATACATGGCTCTGACGATATAATGTCTTGCAAATCTCTATCGCCAGTCTTTGTGAAAATATACAGTATCACCCCGAACTTTGTCATCAAGCAAATCCTTTTTGCTTGTCTCAAAACCATTGTTTTGTAACCCTCTCGTGGTTAGTGGATGTCCACCTTTCACCTCTATTAAAATATGTAGCGTTCAAAATATTCACCAGCAAATGTCATTATACCGTGGATGAACAGCTGTCAGTTCAGCTTTTTGCAGTTATCTTGTAGCTGTGGAAAAAATATTTCGATCTATGGATACGGATGAAGTTTATTAAGTTTTCAAATTGCAAACATCACTTCAGATCTTTCGTTAATTCTTTACTCCTCTCCAGGAGATAAAAGCAGAGAGTTCTTGATAAGCTTTGTTCCAATCATAATCATGTAGCTATTACACGTTTTTTTATAAGAAACTTGGCTAAAGCTTCACCGGTGTCTTATTTTCGGGGCAATTTTGATACATTTTACCAGTAAAAGTTTCTTTTGGATATTTGAAAAGCGCACGCATAGAATCAAAAACATCGGAAAACAAGTGAAAAGTAAGGTTAGGCTGGCAAATCGATTTAGTATAGTTGTTTATCTAACCTTAATCAACAAGCATCATATCTACTCCCTTGATATTGATATTACCATGCACAGTGGTATTTCAAACAAGAATAAAAAATCGAAAAGTTTCTTAGTGATTTTTCATTTACCAGTGAAAGTTTCTTAAATTTGTTGGCCTTTTACCAGTGAGTTTCTTATAAAGCGGTTTCTTATATAAAAAAACGTGTAGTGTTACAAGAAAGAATCCATTTTTCTCTACATATAACTAAAGAATACCACATAAAAGGTTAAGAACTAAAAAACTTGGTTACTTAAAAAACTTGGCATTAATTGGCTGATACATTTTGGGTGTCAGCACTTGATATTAAGCATAGGTTGTTTGTCATATTCGTAATACACTAGTCGGTGGCTCAGTTGGATCCCCAATAAGTTAGCACATTTCAAATATCATCACATGAGGGATGTGTTAAGTAATATTTGGTTGGTAACGCCAAGTTATGATATACGTCTACTTCCTAGCACATCCATTGTGGCCATCGGCATGAATTCTGTATTTATTAGGGGTAACATACTCTAAAATAGCATACCAGATGTGATAAAAAGCAGCGTAATAATAGCTTCCTTTAAGCATGGGCTGGCGAGTAATGCAATCGCAAGTTTTGCTTTTTTTATAAATATCTTTATAGTTATGTTCAATGGTTGGATGATAATAATCATTATTATTATTATCATTCCGGATTCCGTATTCCGGATTCCGTATTCCGGATTCTGTATTCCGTATTCCGTATTCCGTATTCCGTATTCCGTATTCTGTATTCCGTATTCCGAATTCCGGATTCGGTGTTTTAAAGATAGCCTTTTAAACTCCGTTGATGAAATCTGATAGTTTAGCAGTTAAGCATTATGTGAGTAATCTTAAAGGCCCGAATACAGCTATTTTACATTATTTATTCTCCAGACATCCCAAAAATCGTGGAAAATCGAATTAACACCTTGTCAAAATAAGCAAAAGAAGCTGAGAATATTCGATGGAAGAAATCAAAACGTTTTGATTTTTTTCCATCCGATATTCTCAGCATGATTTTGTGCTTCAAGCATAAAACTGCAGACATAAAGAAACCGACTGTCTGGTGACGTATTTCACTAGTATTTCAAAATTCCCAGTACTGAAAATTGAAATTCCAGTTTTTGGTCAATTACTCAAATTTTCCTTCCAGCTAAGCAATTTTTTGTACTGAGCCCGAGTTGAAGAAATTGCTTATAAAAAATTCGCGTAGAATGGAATGTAGAATGGAAAATAGAACGCACGCACCTACACGTTGCTCTTGCAATATTTCGTTGTTTATTCCAGCCGGGTTATTTTGGATATAAATAATGTAAAATAGCTAGGTGTATTCGGGCCTTTAAGGCAAGCACAATTTTGCATCGTGCTGGATATAGTTTTTCCAGATTTCAAACTCAAACTCCAAACTTGCATGCATTTCGGCACGATTTTAAATTAATGTTTGCAGCACAATAACAGCCAGCGGGCGAATTTGTTTGCAGCCCGCTTTGTGGCTTGCTTTAGAACGAATTAAATCACGAAGAAATTGTACCAATATTACGAGCTGAAATGTGAATTTATATAATATTTATAAATTTAATAATTACGGAAGCAACTGTCCGATTAGTCGCTCCGACGATAACAAACACTGCCACGTTGCAGTTAAAATTTGACAACAAAGTCATCGAAAGGGGGTGTGGCAATGAAAAACCTTGGAATGTTGATAAAAAATTGTTTTATTCAACATTCAGAGTCAGAATTTACAAATCTATCTTGTAGCAATATTGTTAATTTCCAGGTGGTCAAACAATTATTCCAATCCCCGAAGAATGGCTCCCTCAACCACCCATAGAAAGAGTGCCAGTCAACTGCCTTCCAGGGCTGGAGCACTTGGCAACACTGGATCAGATTGTCATCGATCAAAGATATCACTGGATGAGTCAGTACACGTTTTTTTACAAGAAACTTGGCTCAGGGCCTAGTCGGAAAAGTTTCTTTATTTTTAGCCACATTTTAATTCTAAAAGTTTTTTAAAAGTTTCTTATGCAAAAAGTTGCAATGAAAACGAAGAAATAAGCGTGGCTGTAGCAAAATATTAAGGCCTGAATACACCTAGCTATTTTGCATTATTTATTCCCAAAATAGCCCCGGTTAGAATAAATAACGGAATATTGCAAGGTGTATGTGCGCGTTCTATTTTCCATTCTACATTCCATTCTATATTCAATAAACCCATTCATTTGAGCACTGTTTGGCCTAAATATGGGGACATGATTGATATAGGGCATTAAATGAGTTTTAAACAATCCTCATTTGTACCATTCTTAGTTTCGCAAGCATTTTAATGTTCATTTGGTTGAAAATACAGAAAAGAACATAAAGGTATACAGCGCGAGGTTGATTTGAGACAACCGCGCGAAGAACGTGGAAAGTATAAATTACCATGAACATACATTGATAAGAAGGCATGTGAATGCAACATAAAACATTGTTTCTTTTATGTTGATTGCCCAAAAACTGGAATTTCAGTACTGGAAATTCTGAAATTCTACAGAAATACGTCACCAGACAGTCGGTTTCTTTATGTCTGCAGTTTTATGCTAGAAACACAAAATCATGCTGAGAATATCGGATGGAATAAAATCAAAACGTTTTGATTTTATTCCATCGAATATTCTCAGCTTCTTTTGCTTATTTTGACAAGGTGTTAATTCGATTTTTCCCCCCCGACGGACTATTTTTGGGATGTCTGGAGAATAAATAATGCAAAATAGCTAGGTGTATTCGGGCCTTTAGAATTATAACAAAGAAAAATGTCGTGCCGACAATGATATGCTTAGCAAATAAAACGTACTTACTGTAGTTAACATTTGTTAATTCCGTAAAGGAAAAATGTGTAGTTCTAAAAGTTTCTTAAATTTCAGGGTGTCTAGATCTGTGTTTCTTATAAACCGGTTTCTTATAAAAAAACATGTACAATAAAGTCTTCCAGTATGAAAAATCTTTCAGGGAACTAGCAATTATTTTGCTACATTTCAAAGCTTTCAAATGAGGCAATATATGGTATGGTACTTTAAGGGCCGGTTCCATGGGGGGGTGTGGGGGGGTGTGACACCCCCCAAGAATTTAGTTTTAGCGATTTACTCGGTAAATTTCAATTTTTGGTCGGTAAAATTATGTTACGAAAGTTTATATGGTTTTGTGGTATCGTCCTGGGTACTTTTTTGAGATGGTTAAAGGAAAAGTCCACTTGTTTGTCTTGCCAGGAACATGGCTATACGATACAAAGAATTTGTTGTGGCAAAATATCACTGTAGTATTGCTCCTTGTGTGTTGTGTGTTATCTCCTTACTGCCTCCTTGAGGCAGTGTTTCTCAAAATTTTTGTCTTTTTTATAGAAAGTTGTTCATGTGAATTTCACCAGAGATACGATATCCTTGATCCAAGGTCTGGACAGCAAGTGTACTATGCTCATGAAGGTAACCAGTTTAGATTAAAAATCATTATTACAAAATATCTATATAGATATCTTTAAAGTATTTCACTTCATTATAAGTATTATACTACAGAATCAGACTTTTGTGCACATCATTGGTTGGATTCTACCAGACCATTCGAGATGGGTGTTTTCAATTTTTCGGGAAAAGAAGTACTACATATGTCTCGTCCATTTCGGTGTGCTGGTATGATGTTGCCACCCTGTTTGGATGAATTCACCATGACATCATCAGATGGAAGATTGCTTGGAACTGTCAAACAAAAGTAAGCAGTGTGTCAGTTATTTCATGTTACCATTAAGGCTCCATTAATCCCATTATTTTGCCCTCCCCTTTTTTAAACTCTCCTTTCTAATATGTCCCTCTTTTGAAACTTCAAAAATCAAATACACTGTGCTTAATGGAGTTTTTACGATACTTTTATATTTATTATTGTTATTGTTTAATGCATTTTTTCAACATGTTCTTGCTGTCTATTACAATTTTCTCACAGATTTGGTTGGTGTCTTCCACGATTTGATGTGCTTGATCATAATGATCAAGTGATTTTTAACATCAAAGGTCCTTGCACTCACTGCAGATGCGATGAAGTGCCATTCAAGGTAACTCATTTCTGCTTTTCTCTCGCATCAAACTGACAATCAAGCTGCAGTGAAGCCTTCATATGACAGACATCTTAGTGAAAGGTTTTTTGTTCCATTGCAGAAAGATTTATCTTTTATCAAAGCTAATTTTATAAAGAGATGACTATTTTGGGGAAATTTTAGACGGGAGTGCTTGTTCATTATTCAGATGCAAGCAATAGATCTCTGATGTATCCTTGTAGATTTACTCTGTTGGTGAAAATACAGAGTGTGGTGCAATTACTAAAAGATGGACCGGGCTTGCTATGGAATGCTGTACAGGAATTGACTTCTTCCACGTTCAGTGTAAGAATTCTTGAATTTCTGACTTCTTGGATTTCTAAATCAACTGCGACATTGTTTGCATAATTTCCTTCATTTTTTCTCATGCCACATTAAGTGATATTTGCAATTTATTTTCTTTTCAGTCCCTCCCAACCTTGATGTACGCCTCAGGGCATGCTTGCTGGGAGCTTGCTTCTCCATTGTAAGTAATAGCTGTGAAAACCACCGTAACTCATGAAGTAACTGATTTTTTACCCATTCAAGAACCATTCTTTCTCTCCACTTTTGTTCGTATTTCCTCATTGAATAATTTATATACTTTTTGCATAATTATATGCATATACTTCCCTGTCAAGAAACTTGTGAACTTATTTTTTCAAGGATTATCAATTATCATACCTACCTTTATTTTTATCTTCCTTGTATAACTTACCTTGTTTATGTTTAACTTATTTTTATACCCTATGCTTTCTATCCCAACTTATTGTTTATTCTAACCTACTTTATGTTTTAAATCAGTTTTTATTTATTCCAGGATATGACATGCATTGAGCACAGCAGTGAAAGAAAACTAGTTTCCTTAGGACATTAAGTTTTTTGAACATTGTTTCAAGTATTTAATTCAAGTGTTTTTATCTCTTTTGAGAGATTCTGATTACTCAAGTATTTTTATCTAAACTCTAATAATGTAAGGCATTGCAAATGTTATGTGTTGTAATTGTAAAGTGAGATTCAGATTGGTGATTTTGAGGTACAAGCAAGGTTGTTGTATCTATCTCTTTGTCTCTGTTCTGCGGAACCCGAATACATTACATATGTATATACCAATACTTAACACTATTGCAAGTAATCTTATTTTTTAAAATTCATCTTCATTCATTCATTCATTCATTTATTCATCTGACATTGTCAATGTTTTTATCAAATGAAAAAACTTTGTTTTTTTCATCAAAATTGAGAGCATTCTTTGGCTGCTTTCCGCAAGTAAATTCAAACTGCAACTTGTGTGTGTGTTGTTGGGCAAATGTTTGCAGGAACACCCCCATGGGGCCAGACTCCCTGGAGGATAAAGCTTTCGGAAAGATGTGGCTTTGGCTATTTCTTCTCAATTTCTCACACCTTCTAACTGCAAAGATATTTTAATTTCACATATGTGATTTCTCAATTCAGTGGCTAAATCAATTCTGTAGCTTCCAGCTCATAGATGAACTTCAAACAAACAAGGTGATAAGTAACTCGGTAACCGCGAGGTCAATATATTTCAATATTTTGTTAAGAAATTTAAAGTGCAAGTCCACATGGACAAACAAATGTAATGTTAGTTGGTGCAAAACGATTTGTTGATGTTCTATTTCTGCTTTTGTTTTTTAAAGATGCGCACACCCCACGTATACAAATCCCCCCGATGTTGATTGGGTGAAGTTGCAAATAGAAAGAGACAAAGGCGAATCCAGTCAAGACAAAACAAATCTGCATAATCCCTGAAGCACAATTTCCTTCCTTGTCCTTTCAGCATTAGCTAAAGTCGAGTTGAAGTGAAGAAGATATCAGAGAAACCAATTGAAAGATGTCGAAATTTGATCCCGTTACAGTGACTATCCAGCCAGACGCTGGAGGAAAAGGTATTTTAATATTTACTTTGATTGGTGTCTTTACTTTAAAGACCCGAATCACATCTGCTTGCTTTGCTTGATCCACTGGTCTTTATTTATTTACAAAAATGTCGGCCGCCCACTCTCATCTGGCTTTAAGCTCCGTTGATGAAATCTGATACTTATTAGCAGTTAAGCATTATGTGAGTAAATAGGCAAACACAATTTTGCATCGTGCTGGATATAGTTTTTCCAGATTTCAAACTCAAACTCCAAACTTCCATGCATTTCGGCACGATTTTAAGTTAATGTTTGCAGCACAATAACAACCAGCGCGCGAATTTGTTTGCAGCCCGATTTGTGGCTTGCTTTAGAACAAATTAAATCACGATCAGTTTATTTATCGACAAGAAATTGTACCAATATTACGAGCTGAAATGTGAATTTATATAATATTTATAAATTTAATAATTACGGAAGCAACTGTCCGATTAGTCGCTCCGACGATAACAAACACTGCCACGTTGCAGTTAATAAAATTTGACAACAAAGTCATCGAAAGGGGGTGTGGCAATGAAAAGCCTTGGAATGTTGATAAAAAATTGTTTTATTCAACATTCAGAATCAGAATTTCCAAATCTATCTTGTAGCAATGTTGTTAATTTCCAGGTGGTCAAACAGTTATTCCAATTCCGGAAGGATGGTTGCCTCCACCACCCATAGATAGGGTGCCAGTCAACTGCCTTCCAGGGTTGGAGCACTTGGCAACAATGGATCAGATTTTCATCAATCAAAGAATTAACTGGATGGAAAGTCAGTACAATAAATTCTTCCAGTATGAAATACCTTTCAGGGAACTAGCAATGATTTCAAAGCTATGCTCCTTGTGTGTTGCCTCCTTACTACCTCTTTGAGGCAATTTTTCTCAAAATTAGTCTTTTTTTATAGTATGTTTTGGATGTGAATTTAACCAGAGATACAATATCCTTGATCCAATGTCAGGACAGCAACTGTACTATGCTAGTGAAGGTAACAGGTTTAGATTAAAAATCATTATTACAAAATACTTTAGATATCTTTAAAGTATTTCACTTCATTATCAGTATTATACCACAGACTCAGGCTTCTGTACACGCTATTGGTGTGGTACTGGCAGACCATTGCAGATGGGTGTTTACGATTTTACGGGAAAAGAAGTACTGCACATGTCTCGTCCATTTCGATGTGCTGGTATGATGTTGCCACCTTGTTTGGATGAATTCACCATAACCTCATCAGATGGAAGATTGCTTGGAACTGTCAAGCAAACGTAAGCAGTGTCAGTTATTTCATGTTACCATCAAGGGTCCATTGATCCCATTATTTTGCCCTCCCCTCTGTTAAACTCTCCTCTCTAATATGTCCCCCTTTTGAAACTTCAAAAATCGAATACCCTGTGCTTAATGGAATTTTTACAATTCTTTTATGTTTTGTTATTGTTTAAAACATTTTTTTTACTGGTTCTTACTGTCTATTACTTGTTTCTCACAGATTTGGTTGGTGTCTTCCACGATTTGATGTGCTTGATCATAATGGTCAAGTGATTTTTAACATCAAAGGTCCTTGCTGTCACTGCAGTTGCAATGAAGTACCATTCAAGGTAACTCATTTCTGCTTTTCTCTCGCATCAAACTGACAATCAAACTGCAGTGAAGCCTTCATATGACAGACATCTTAGTGAAAGGTTTTTTGTTCCATTGCAGAAAGATTTATCTTTTATCAAAGTTAATTTTATAAAGAGATGACTATTTTGGGGAAATTTTAGACGGGGATGCTTGTTCATTATTTAGATGTGAGCAAAAGATCTCTGATTTATTCTTGTAGATTTACTCTGTTGGTGAAACTACAGAGTGTGGTGTCATTGCTAAAAGATGGACTGGGCTTGCCAAGGAATGCTGTACAGATGTGGACAACTTCCGCATTCAGTGTAAGAATTCTTGAATTTCTGACTTCTTGAATTTCTAAATCAACTGTGACATTGTTTGCATAATTTCCTTCATTTTTTCTCATGCCACAATAAGTGATATTTGTAATTTATTTTCTTTTTAGTCCCTCCCAACCTTGATGTACGCCTCAGGGCATGCTTGCTGGGAGCTTGCTTCTCCATTGTAAGTAACAGCTGTAAAAACTACTGTAACTCATGAAGTAACTGATTTTCTACCCATTCAAGAACCATTTTTTCTCTCCACCTTTGCTCCTATTTCCTCATTGAACAATTTATATACTTTTTGCATAATTATATGTATATACTTCCCTGCGAAAATACTTGTGAACTTATTTTCTCAAGGATTATTAATTATCATACTTACCTTTCTTTTTATCTTCCTTTTTATATAACTTACCTTACGAAGAAAATCAATTGTGAGTGAGGGTTAACGATAATAAATGCCAATAATAATCCAACAACGTGAACTGAAATATAATTAATAATAAAAATAAGCAGAAGGCTATTAAATGTGCCTAGAGTCTGTTTGAAAGTCTATTATATTAGGTTATGTAACATATGAATAGAATGGAGGGTAAATATTACGAAAAAGTAAAGATAATCGAATTTAGAATATAAACGAAATGCAAAATACGAAAGAGCCACGACAACTAAAAGCAAAGTGTAAATATAAGAAACTTGACACGATACCTGCCCTAAAAAACGGGAAAACACGAAACGAAAAAGATAGGTAAAAACAAACAAAACTGTACTTACATATCGTAGCCTGCTTGCCCTGATATGCAGCCAAAGAATATTTTAGAAATAACTGATATTTAACTTATTGAAGCACAAAGAAAAAACACATTTCACTGAAAAACTCTGCAACACATTATACCAACTGAAAATGTTACATAACGCACACAGCTTATGCTTTATGTTCTAACTCCTGTTTTCATTTATTCCAGGATTTGCTATTCTTTGAGCACAATAGTAACGAGTAACAGAAAACAATCATTTGGACTTCAAGTATTTTAAATATTATTTCAAGTATTTAATTACCTTTTTTCACCTTACACCAGTTATTCATTTATCTCTTTTGAGAAATTCTGATTACTCGAATATTTTTATCTAAACGCTGATAATGTAAAGGCATTGCAAAGGTTGTGCTTTTACTTATTTAGCAGTTATGTAAGCATTAAACGCAAATTTCAAATTTGGAGCGGTTCCATTCGGAACCATTTGGAACCGTTCCAAATTTGGCTGCGTTTACACGGGATCGGTTCCATTTGGAACTATTCGAAATTATTGCGCAAAGCGGTGCTGTGGAGGCGTGCTTGACAAGCTCAAAGGGCGCCATTTTTGTGATTCCCTTTGTTCACGACCACATGACGCTCACATTTTATGCCTCACTTCCTATCCGTACTCTTTTGGAACCGTTTCACCCGTTTACACGAGCATTTTGGAACGGTTCCGTGAAACGGTTCCAAATGGAACTTTTTTCTAACCGATCCCATTTGGGTACGGCTAGCAGTTCCATTTGGAACGGTTCCGACAGTTCCCGTGTAAACGGGAGGCCTAATCGTAATCATTTTGGTACGGTTCCAAATGGAACCGATCCCGTGTAAACGCAGCCTTATACCCATTCATTGTATTTGTTTTGAAAATGTTAGCATGAGTATGTTAAAAGTTTCTATGCATATATCAATGCACTCAACATTATGGCAAGTAATCTTATATTTTAAACTAGGAAGGCTGGCGCGCTTCGCGCGCCACCTCCCTAGTGTGTTGGCCTTCGATGTGAGTGGAACAGCGATCTTCAACAAAATTGGGGCGGGTTTCTGTTCTTTTGGCCTTCGATCTGAGTGGGACAGCTATCTTAAAAAAAGTGAGATGGGTTTCTGTTGTTTTGGCCTTCGATCTGAGTGGGACAACGATCTTCAAAAAAAGTGGGGTGGGTTTCTGTTGTTTTGGCCTTCGATCTGCGTGGGACAGTGATCTTCAAAAAAAGTGGAGTGGGTTTATGTTGTTTTGGCCTTCGGCCTGAGTGGGACAGCGATCTTCAAAAAAAGTGGGGTGGGTTTATGTTGTTTTGGCTTTCGGCCTGAGTGGGACAGCGATCTTCAAAAAAAGTGGGGTGGGTTTCTGTTGTTTTGGCCTTCGATCTGCGTGGGACAGTAATCTTCAAAAAAAGTGGGGTGGGTTTATGTTGTTTTGCCCTTCGGCCTGAATGGGACAGTGATCTTAAACAGAAGTGGTGTGAGCTTCTGTTGTTTTGGCCTTGCTTTGAGTGAAACAGCGATCTTCAACAGAAGTAGGGTGGGTTTCTGTTGTTTTGGCCTTCGATCTGAGTGAGACAGCGATCTTCAACAAAAGTGGGTGGGTTTCAGTTGTTTTGGCCTTCGATCTGAGTGGGACAGCTATCTTAAACAAAAGTGGGGTGGGTTTCTGTTGTTTTGGCCTTCGATCTGAGTGGGACAGCTATCTTAAACAAAAGTGGGGTGGGTTTCTGTTGTTTTGGCCTTCGATCTGAGTGGGACAGCTATCTTAAACAAAAGTGGGGTTGGTTTTTGTTGTTTTGGCCTTCGATCTGAGTGGGACAGCGATCTTAAGGTGGCCGGCTACAGCCTGTTTGGTCAACAAAAAATATTTTTTTCAAAATTTTTTTTTTCAATAAAACTTATCTACAACTATTTAAAAATATGATGCTCGGCCGTTTTTGCAAGGAATTAACTATATCATGGGCAAAATCATTGTTTTTTTGGAAGTACCAAATTTCACCTCCTTAGCAACCATGTGTTTCTGTTGTTAGGGAGACAAAATGTCAATGTTTTGCCCCCAAGAAAGTGCAGAGAAGTCGAAATGGCTGAAACACTTCTTCAGGATATTTGTCAACACGAGGCTGTGTATAGACAGGCTTAAAGTAGCATGAAATTCTACTTTTTGCCTTCACCCATTTGAGAACACCATTCCCACGTGAAAATTTCTAAAAAGTTTTTGATATCTGACAATCGTATATTTTTGTCTCGTCCTTCGTATCTCGATTAAGGATATTAATCAAGATAATGAAAGCTCGCGTTGTAGCAAGATTAAAAGCAAATTCTGTAATGCAAACTTTGTCAGAAATCGGCTGAAACTGGTGGTTTAGATTATGCAGACGAGTCTAGGCCCGTACCTTCTCGTGAACTGGAAAATGCAACGGACAGCTTACTGCTTGAGAGTTCTACCCCAAACAAACAAAACAAAATATTCAAACGAGTGGATAATGTGACGAAAAAAGCTTTTAAATTCCTATTTTGTTAACATGAGTCCAATAAAAAAGAGCTTTTTGACCAGGAACACAGGAAAAAGCCAGCAGAGTTAGGACTGAGAAAATCAAGAAAAACTGAATTTGCACAAGCACAAGGCTGTTCTTTGGTGGACTTACACAACCTCCGTGATTGCATTTTAAAGGCAGCTATTTGCAAGAAATGCAAAAGTCCAAGAAGCAGACTTTCTCTGCTAGAGGTTAAAACAGAAAAAAAAGGCTTGGCTTGGCCCAAAGGTTTGCCCTCAAGTGTAACATTTGCCAAAATGAGTCCAGCTTCTCAACAAGCTTAAGGGCTGAAGCAAATACATCGTTTCACATTAATGCCAAGTCTGCTCATTTTGCACATCAATTTGCCATACTCAGAAGCAAAAAATTGAGTCATTCTGCTAAAAAGATATCAATGAAAACACAACTACAGAGAAGGAAACTGAGGGCCAAACGGAAAGGTGTGACAGAAAATGGACCAGGTTATATTGCTCATGCCTGTGGTGCCCAGAAACCCCCTGAATGAAATTTTCATGTTGGTTTTGCTATCACTGACAGAAGAATAGTCTGTGGAGCCATAAGTTTTGTTGATGAAAACAAATCTTCTGAGTGAAGGAAGAGAGACAAAAACGATTGAAGAAATGACTTATATTATTTTGACATGACCCCCATCTTTTTGGGACAGTTTTGCTTAATTCAAAAATTTTTTAATGTTTTTTGTATCAGTAGGTATAATTATGCACAGTTCAGTTTTAAATATCATTTTCTTAGCTGCAAAGTTACACAGGATTTTGAAAATAGCCTGCTGATATTGTCAAAACTTTAAGGCTCGTTTTCTAGAAACTTCATTTTCGCATACTGCAGTTGGTCTGCGGACTATAACTTTTGATTAGATTGAGATATCAGTCTTAAATTTTCATGCAATATGTATTTTGTAATGCTCTATGACATGACTGTTTTCAAATTTTCATTTACTGTTATTGAAAAAAAATTTCCTGAAAAAACAGTTTTTTGCAGGTATGAACCCCCGTCTTTATATTTTTTGAAATTCACCACAGTCATTTCATGAAGGGTAGGACAAGTAATGTTTACCATGTCATCCCAGACATAAATATTCACGTGCCTTAAAGATAGACGCTGCAGACGGAATTTAAGGTGGTTTGTTTATGACACAACCCCCTGTCTAGTTTGCAAGATTTTCAATATTTTTTTACAATTCTCGCTTTTCCAAGTCTTTATTTCAATTCCTGGAAAATTTTATCATTCTAAGTGTCGTGGTTTTCTTAAAATAGCCGTTTGGAGTGAATATGGTCGTTTTTTCCTGAGCCTGTAGCCGGCCACCTTAAACAAAAATGGGGTGGGTTTCTGTCGTTTTGGCCTTCGATCTGAGTGGGACAGTGATCTTCAACAAAGTGGGATGGACACGCAAAGTAATATACTTCCAGTTGAAATTATGCAAGTTTTATTAGTTCCATCTATTCACCGAACACACGGTCCATAGAATCCCCGAGCCCCGGTTTCCATTCCAGGTTGTTCCAGGTCTATGTTTTCCCGTGATGCGAGAAATCCAGCACTTTATTCAGCGTGGCAGAAACACCTGAACTCAAAACCCACGTAGAGAAGAAGCTCCGTTAACAATACATCAGGTTTCTGAAAAACATCAGAAAACCATTGCGAATGAATTGATCCACTGGATTTGAGATTTTGATTAAAGAATAAACAATTTAAAAAATACAGATTAAATCTCTCCCGAGAACACGGTGCATGTAATCCCGAGCCCCGTTTGCCATTCCAAGTTGTTTCGGGTCCATGTTTTTCCCAATGCACAAATTTCAGAGCTATTTAGCCAGTGTGGTAGAAACGCCCCAACTCGAACCCCACGCAGAGAAGCTTTTTGAAAAAGCATCAGATTTGTGAGTACTTAATATCAGAAAACAGAATTTGATTGAATTTATGAATTTCATTCAAGATTGCAATTAAATAATATACAATTTTAATACAACAGATGGCACTCAATAACGCATGTCTACAACTACACGAATTCCATGAAAGCAATACAGAAGCCCATTATGAAAATTTTAGAAGGGCCCCGAAGTTGAATACTTCTAAACACCCAGGCACCACCGGGTGTTTAGAAGTATTCAGTTTGGGCAACTCCACGTGTTTAGAACGCCTTCGGTTCAGTGAAATCCCGAAATTGCTGTTTCTGAAATTCATGAGTTACATCGTTGTATCCAAACCTGTTCTTATAAAAGCAAAATTTGATCATTCATCGGTTTAGTATTCGATTTGACATAGTGGAGATTTGTAAAGCAAAGAATAATTTAGAAATTTAGAGCGCGCAAAAATTTCTATAAACCAGCTCATCAGAATATCTTGAAAACACGATAAGAAGGTACAAAGAAATTTAGTAGAGGCAAACAGAAACAACTTAGCCACTTACCAGTTAAATCCTGAAGCTTTTAGTTGGAAATCTCGAGTAAAATGGCAGCAAAAATAAAACAGCCATCCAACAAAATAAATCCATTCGGTTTGCCTGGCCTGCCCAGCCCATCCCAAAAATTCGAAAATGAAAAATCAATTGCACACTTTCCTTTCCTCGTCAACAAAGGACGCAAATGGATAAGTGCGAAACGTAACAGGGTTTCATTGTTTCGAAAAGGCTTGGCAACGCAAAACAACGCACGATCGATCTCTACAGAAACATAACATCATCCAGACGCCGTAATAGTCAGGGTGTCGCCGAGCACAACACGTTTTGTTCGATTCAAAAGCTTCAGTACGCGACAAAGCTTTGGACACGTCCCCCGGCACGCAAAACAAAAGGCGAAAGAACAGCACGCACTCCATCCTCTCACACGAAAGAGAAAGGCCTCATTACGGGAAAACAAAGGGCGAAATATTTTCGAAGCAGAAAATGGGAAATATCTCTAAAACGATAAGGAATTGAAAAAAATAAAATAATTTCTAGGCTTGTCCAGTGGAAGGCGAAGACATCTAGGTGGTTTCGAAAAAGATTAAGCCAAGCAGAAAAACGGTAGAGGGGAGACAACATTTGAGCACTTTCGCCTTTGAGCGCAACACCTTTGCCGCTGCGATTTTAGTATTTATTGAATTCATCTTCATTCATTCATTCATTCATCTGGCATTTTCAATTTTTTATCAAGTGAAAAAACTTTGTTTTTTTCATCAAAATTGAGAGCATTCTTTGGCTGCTTTCAGCAAGTAAATTCAAACTGCAACTTGTGTGTTATTAGGCAAATGTTTGCAGGAACACCCGCATGGGGCCAGACTCCCTGGATAAAGCTTTCGCAAAGATGTGGCTATTTCTTCTCAATTTCTCACGTCTTCTAAATGCAAAGATATTTTAATTTCACATATGTGGTTTCTCAATTCAGTGAAGATATTCTTCAAGTACAATGGTGAAAAGCGCAGCGTTTTCTTTGCAACTTTTATAATCCAGTTACTTTGATATGTATGAAAAAAACTAATTTAAGTGAACCGAAGATCAAAGTTAAAAAACTAGTTCTTGGTCACGTCTAATGCTCATTTTTAACTCTCTTTCGTCATGATGTTAGCGAGATATTTAAGCACCGTTTTCATCGTCTTATGCTACTGTCTTGCATGTAAAGGTAAGTAAACAATTTCATGGTGTATGCTACCGAATTATACGTTTGTTACGAGACTGGTTTAAGTCAGAACTAGGAGGGCCAACAATTTAAGAAAATTTAGAACTAGTCTCGGGAACAATAAAAAAACTAAACTCTCTATTTTCAAAGAGTCCAATGCTCAATCAAAATAACAAGGAGGGTGTAATTTTAGATCCCAAAAAAAGAAGCAATATTTCTCCTTTTAGCAGATTCTGCTAAAATTCTTATCGTATCCCGAGTGTTAAATCCTAAACTACATTTCATTTTGCTTGATCGCCATTCATTTTTAACACTCTCACGCGCTAACTAACTAATTAATATATAAATTCAATTATTTTGGGAGCTTTCACCTCACATCCGAGGTCTCCTCAGCCAACTAGACCTCGCATCTGGCTGAGGCGATCAAGCAAAATGAAATGTAGCAAAAAAAAGAAAACAATTAGAAACTTTTAGTACCAAAACGCAAAAATTGTTATACTAAATTATCGAAATCTCATGTTTTTCAGGCATTAGTCTCCGATGCAACTATAAAGATAACGACAAGAGATGTGCAGGCTGGGCAGTGATTGGAGAATGTGACAAGAATCCAAGATGGATGAAAGTCAACTGCCAGAAAAGCTGTTTCTGTGACGGTAATAATCAGAGATTCTAGATCTACTCAGAGAGGTTACTCTCGGTTACTTTGGTGGGATGTTGGGCACGGGCAATGTTCCTGGCTTACTGAGAGATTTAACTGGTTTTATTATGTGTATTAGTAGATATTTTTGAGCTTGACATAAAGCTGTGCTTTCTTAGATTTGTGCAAAGACAGAGATCCAAAGTGTTACATGTGGGCACGGACTGGTAAATGCTCAACGGAATCTTCCAAGATGAAAAGAAAATGTTGCTTGTCCTGCACTGACCTGGAAGGTATTACTAAATAAACCTTCCTTGCTTACCTCCGTGGATATACGCAATGCGCATATTATACGCATATTATATGCAATGCGCAATATACGCAATATTAATAAGCACTATGAAGTGATATATTTCAGGGGGTTGATTAATAATGCATTTCAATTGTTCTTTTGCAGTCAACTGTAAGAATGAGCACGCCAAGTGTTTGCTGTGGAAGTTCTACTACTGCAACATCGAGAAGAGTTTCATGCATGTTATCTGCCGCAAAAGTTGCAAGATTTGCAAGAAATTATCAGGACTCGACTTTACCGAGCGCAAATGAAACTAGTTGTCATGAAATGAAGACTTTGTTATGTTATATTGCCATGAAACATCATACTGGTAAACATAAAAACGTTGAATTTTACAATTTACAACAATATATACAGTAGATTTCGGATACTACAAACTCTATAAGAGCCAAGACAATAATTCTTTACAGTGATGTTATAGCTCAAAAAAGGACCCCAAAATATAGCTTTTGACGCCCCAGAATCCCCCACCTTTTTCGCCCCAACACATTAGATTACCTTTGTTCAACTATCGGGAATTTTGCCATTCATTTCTGAAAAGCTAGTGCATGCAGTAAACTTGATTTTTATTTAGCTTTTTCTCTCATCAAAAGTAATTTCCTTCAACTGGATTGTACTTTTGTTTTCTACGCTTTTTTTCGTTACTTGCGCTGCCACTTCACTGTTATTGTGATAGATCTCTTTTTTTAAGTCGTATTTCCCTTTCTTGCGGAGCGTTTGTGATAGTTTTTTCGCTTCGTAGGCCATTCTCGCAAAGTTTCTCGCTTCGAGCCAGCACAAAACCGTGTTTATCAGCCCGGCCATTTGTGCCAAGGCAAATAATTTCGCGAGTAGCCACACAATACCGGTGCTTAATTTCATCGGACCGGACACAAAATCCCCATAGCCAATGGTCGCCGTTGTACAAAACCAAAAATAAAGACTATCAAAGAAAGACCAGCCTTGGCTTTCGTGAATGCTTGCTGCTCCTATTATGTGCACAATAATAACCAACAGTGCTGATAGAAACGTTGTTAAAGCGTCGGCCTTTCTCTTTGATTTGACCGACTGTTTGCCACATACTTTTCTTTTTGCGTTGTAAATAAGCCTTGTCAATTCACGCAAACAGGCTGTTTGAATTTGTCCACTTAAGGCCAAAAGCCACAACATCAACGGAATACCAATGACTGAAAATATGATAACGAATCCCTTGCCCCAGTACGTTTTTGCTGTGACATCACCGTAGCCTGGAAGAAAATCCATTGAGCTTTATTGTTGTTAGTGCTGACACAGCATTGGTACAATACAATAACATTGTATGCTGTATAGCATAAAGTATAGCATACAATGTTATCGTACCACTGCTGCCAGCAACGTATATTCGTAGCAATGGTACGATAACATAACATAAAACGCTGCTTTATGCAGTTAGGAGCAGCAGGTTGCTGCCATTACTGCATCATTAGAGCTGTACTAGCAACTAACACCTGAATGCGAAGCCAAATAATAAAGTTGACCTGCAAAGGCTTAGGCAGTGGGAAACTAGATGTCAATTGTACCCAGCAATGCTGAGATCTATCAAAATCATTAATACTAACTTCTACCATACTATAACATGACAACACAAACAGACGGTTAAGTACACCCACCTATTGTCATGATGGTTATAAAAGAGAAATACAACCATTTATTGAACTTTTCTTCAGTAGAATTCTTGTTCACAATGCTGCTAGCAGGCTCCTTGTTACAAGAGGTTGATTTGTTTGCACTTGTTGAATACAGTAGGATCTCGTTTGCGATTGCTTTCAGAGCAAACGCATCAGTTGCATTAGCAAGCTTCATTCTCATTTCATTCGCGAAGCTAGAAACTGATAAATTTGTTATTGCGAGACAACGTTGTCGGGTGATGGATGGTGCAGTTTCATTAGATTTGAGTGCATTGTTCTTGCTGCTACTTGCTGTAGTAGTAGTAGGCCCCTCTTCGATAGTCATGAACACCGCCGCGCCAATACCTGTGTAAAAGACGACTATGAAGAAACGGAAAGCAAATTTCTTAAACATGCACCAAATCATCATTCGCTTACTGGCAGGAACGGCGGGAAGACGATTCTTTAATAACACGATTGCCATGGCCGTTCAAGGCGAGACCAGACTGACTTCTACAATTCTATAGTTTCTTTATAGACGATTGTTTTAACACTCGAGAAATAATCTTCGCAGAATTTTCGCACGTTTTCTCGTTGTATAACCTTAGTGTTGGTGTTCTATCAAAACTTCTCACAGAGCAGACTAATAAATAGCGGATTTAATCGTTTTCAAATTATATCTGGCCACCAGTTTCAATTTGCATGAGTTCATCAAATATTAATAAATAAAAGCATGTAATTCCATTAAGGGGATACATAGACAAGCAGCATGCCAAAGATTCAACGTTTATTGATATGACATTCTCTACTTGGGATGCAAATTAAAAATAGAAATGGTACTATACATTGCGAATATGACTGTTTATATCAAGGCAACGCGGGGGCTACGCCAATCTGTCTGCTGTCAGCTTCGCTTAGCTTCAAAGTCTGACTGGTGTCTGGGATGTAGGGTTGAAGAACCTTGATTAGCTTTTAATCATAGGCGCCGACTACGTGGGGGCTTGGGGGCTCAAGCCCCCTCTGGAAATTTCTATGGGGGGGGGCTCAGCCCCCCCTGGGAATTTTGTTTGTGATCTGAAAAAACACGTTTATTTTATTGAAGAAACACTAATCAAAGAATTGAACTGATGATACTGTAGACCATGATGTTATATCTGTTTTACTGCAATGTTTTGTGTTTTATTATACATAATACATGTGTATATTGTACGTTATTTAAAAGTGACAGGAAGTTTTTCTACTTTTTTATTTTTCCAATTTTTTTTTTAATTTTGAGCCCCCCCTGGGAAGAATAAAAGTCGGCGCCTATGCTTTTAATTGTTTGATTAATGTTTTAATTTATTTTTTTACGATTTGGCAACCAAGGATAGGTAGCTAAATTGTGTTTGTAATAGGGAAATTGTATTTTCCGGAATATGACAAAGGAACTAAAAAAATGTCTTAAAATGTTATGGATGGAGCTATGATGTGATCCTTGCATTGTTGAATGAAATAAGATGCAATTGCGAACAGGTGAAGATGAATTGTGAATCAATGAACAATGGAATCAATGACAAAAGTATAAAAAGCTTTGTTTGCTGGACGCAAATATTACTCAAATACCAACTTGTGTTTATGCCCAAGTAAATTAAATCAAACTAAACGGGTCAAGGAATTCAACTATGCTCTAAATCAGAGTTCAAAAATTCAAACACCCAAAATCTATCGCCTTCTATCAGTTCGTAGTTTCAAATCCATTTCTACTTTTTGAAGAGATTTTATTTGGCCATTTTTCCTGTCGATTTCTTTCTTTGCAGTCATATACAAGGACAGGATGTTCTTTTTAAGAATCTCGTTTTCTCTACGCAATCGATCATTGCTTTGTCTTAAGCTTTTTAGCTCTGCTTCGGAGTTTTCGTACTTGTCTTTCAGTTCATTATAATTCATATCGTTCAGGGAACCAACATGCAAGTCTCCATAAATATCATACTCTTCTTCGTGAACGTCATCCACATCCTTTGACGGATCCAAACTGCTGGCCATTACTTGCCTTTTGATAAAAACTTCAGCTCTTCGTATGCTCGTACTTCCTTCAGCTGAGTATTCAAAAATGCCAAGCTTACTGCAAGCTTCCAGAAAGTTGTAAATTGTAAATATTTAAGCTGAAAAATAAAACCAAAAACAAGAGACATATTCGAAGAGCCTCGATACCATACGGCGCCAATTGAAGTGTTTCGCGCCAAATTATTTTTGCGAATGCGACAGCGTGATTCAATTTCTTTAGGCCCAGTCACTACTTCGGCTTTGATGCTGTCGAAAGTAGTCTGAATTAAAAAGGTGCCGGGAAAATGGTGTGGGAAAATTCTGGGAAACGGAAAAAATCCGCCCAAAATGGGGCAAAATTCACTGCTAGGTAAAAAAGAAATTTCAAATGATTTATTATGACATATATTTATTAATTCCCTGCCTGCCCTGGCCGCTTTGTTTGTTGCGCCTGTTTCCTTGCTTTGTGTGTCCCATATGATATGGACACGCTTGTCCACACATTGAGAACCAATTTGCCACAAAACACTGCTACAATGCAACCCCTGTTAACGGACACATTTATGCAACAGATAAGCAACGGCCAAATATTATTGTCCCAAAATTTTATAAAATGTGTCTTTTCTCTACAACAAATCCAAACAACAGAATAACCCATAGGAAACCCGGGTGTCCTATAGATAACCCCACCCAACACATAAAATCATTGATGCAATAGGTTTCTGTTATATAGAGGTTCCATTGTATCATTTTATGACTAGAATAACTAAATTTGTGTCTTAAATTTTCTTTATTTTTTCAAAATAGATCTGATGACAACCTCTCAGTGGAAGCCAGGACCAAATCAATACAAAAAATTGATGCCATGGATGAGAAATTTGGTTTTGACAGATACAAGGACAGCCTTGAAAAACTTGGCTGGCTCATTAATATGCACCCAGTAAGCTCTAAATAATAGTTTGTATTTTGCTTGCTGTAAATCCCCAGATGAACCCCCTGAAATAATCACCTTGAAGTAAGCCCCCCTACCTTAGAATATCATTAAGTTGGATATTCAAAAGCAGTGATGTAGATAGAGGGGGGTCAGGGGGGGCAAAAAACCCCTGTAGAGCCAAACTGCCGTTTTGTCAGAAAATTGCTGATCTTGTCAGAAGATAAATATCTTCTGTTAACGTTCAGTTCTAGCTAATTTCCTTATCTTATTTTCATATTCTTGAAGAAACAAAAATGCTAATTAAATCTTTGTTGGAGAATCTGAGTTTCTCGCCCCCCCCCCCATAAAATTTCCTATCTACACCATTGTTCAAAAGGATAAGGAATTGGTCTGACTTTACAAATATCTGTCCAATGAGGAAGGGCTTCAATTCCAATGGGAATTGTGGTGTGTCAGTTTGAGCTGCATGTTGTTTTATAAGAATAATGTTCCAATGCAGCTGTCTGGCAAAAAACATTTTTGAGATTGTTGACTCTGCTTTTTTTCAAGAGCGAAATCTTAGATGAAGATAAAAAGTTGATCAGCTGTGTGGATTATTACTTCATTCAAGACGATGGCGATAGATTCAAGGTTTGTCTCTGTATCTCATCTTTGTGTGAATAATTTCTAAAGTGTTGCTGGAAATAGGTTGAAATCTTCTTTTTGTGTCATCCATGCTAAGCGGCTCAGCTTTCTTAGAATTCCCAACTCAGAGTTCTTTCTCTTTTTCAGGTTTCTTTGCCATTTCGTCCCTATTTTTACATCCGTGCAAAGAGGGTAGGTTGATCAATCTCATACTATAAATGCTGAAACTTTTTAGTTTTTGCTTCCCGAACTGTTGCTGGGGTTGTATCGTATTGGCTCTCTCTTCAGGATACAGAGCGAGAGCTTGCAACCTTTCTCAACAAGAAGTATTCTGGCTTATTAGCAGCAGTCGAAACTGTGTCCAAAGAAGATCTTGATTTGGCAAATCACTTGACTGGTTTAAAACGAGATTACATCAAAATTTCGTTCATAAATCAAAATGATTTGGTAAAGGTTAAAAGGTAAATAACCACTTGATTAATCACTGAGCTAATCATGATTAATCACTGAGCTAATCATGATTAATCACTGAGTCATGATTAATCATGAATCAGTGATTAATCTTGTCCCCAATTAGCAGTATTGCTAAATATTACTGACACTGTAATAAAGTTATAATAATAATAATAATATAATAATAATAATAATAATAATAATAATAATAATAATAATAATAATAATAATAATAATAATAATAATAATCAACTAGCATTTGTATATTGAAGCAGTTCAATGGACTAAATGCCTAGTTTTTTATACCCCTGTGGATTTGTGTTAGGAGCAGCCCGTCATATCAAGTCTGCAATATCGCATAATATTTTGCATTACAGAGATGTGATGAGTGCTGTACGCAAGAATAGAGATCATGAGAAGTCCAACATTACTTACAACATGTTCAAAGGTGATGATGATGATGATGCTATGAAAAGAGTGACCAATCAAATGGAAAATATCATTGATATAAGGTAATGCTATGGGATGTGAATGTAGGGTCTGTATGTATAGTATAGTGTTTTATTTTATTGTCTGGTATTGCATGCAATGGAAGCAGTAGAGCCTTTGTATTCATCATCACTGTTGTATTCAGGGCTGGAACAGGAAAAATAAGAACTGAAGCCTTTTACTCTTTTCTTCACAAATATATGCAAAACATAATATCCTCAAGCTAAACTAACAGTTTGGTTATACAACTATGACTCTATCTCCTTTCTATCTCTTGAGAGTCTATTTTCTATCTAATCATCTGTAGGTTTTACGGTTAAATATCATAGATCACGTGGTTGTTATACGTAAATCCGTTTCCTTTAACAACAACAACAATCTTTACAACAATCACAAACAATTTACATTGCATAACCTTTCAAGCTGTGTTAGAAGCCAGCTTTTGAGTTTGTATTCAGCCTGCTATATGTCTTCACTTAGAAGCTGGAAATCGTTTATTAGTCTTCTGTAGGTATTAGACAGCTATTAGCTCCTAGTTTGTCTTATGCGAGTTTTTGTGATGACAGAAAGATTCTAATTGCTTCTTTGCTGGCAGAGCATTACACTCATGCCCCTTCCGACCCCACGTACAATGGGTTGGCTTGCTACGCTCGCCTGAGTATATATCACCAAGATCACCAAGATTAGTTAACTGGCAAATTTTAGTTATTCAGATGGTTTGACAATGTGATGGTTTCGTAATTGTATTTTCTTTCTTTTTGCAGGGAATACGACGTTCCATTTCACGTCAGAGTCTCAATCGATTTGAAAATCAATGTTGTGAGTATTTTTGCTGACGCTTTCGCAATTCTAACATTCGGAGGCTCGTACATTCCCACATAATATTCTATCGCTTCATTTTGTTTGGTTAATTGCGAAATGAATCGTGTTTCAGGGACACTGGTACAACGTGAAAGTTAAAGGTGGGACACACGTGGAAATCACTCAACGAGCTGATCTACTACACAGACCAGTAAGTGGGAAATATCGTTTAGTATTTGCACGCTTTATAATCTATCTTATCACAAGCTGCTTGCTTTTCTCTCTCTTTTCTTGTTCTCTTTTGCATTTTTGGGTGTGTTTTTGGGGAACTTTTTTTGCCTCTTCCTTTTTCTGGAGACTTTGAAGAGATGGAAAGCGCGTCTTTTTGGAAATCGCAGACTTCGCAGTCTCCAAACTCTTCTGTCTCCAGAGCAAGAAGATTTTGGAGACTTCGCAGAGATTCTTCGAAGCTCTTCCGTTGCTTTTTTTGGAGCCATGGATCGAAAGTCTCAGATTTCTACTTTTTTCCGAATTCAGAAGAGACAAATTTCCCAAAAGAACGCATCCTTTCTATTTCCACTCTGTCTCGCCATTCTCCTCTCCCTCCCTCCTTTCTTTTATTTTGTCCGCTGTGCAAGGACAACTCACCTTATTGGAACACCACGCTAAAACCCGGAATAATCGATCCTTATCATTCCAGGACCCTGTTGTTTGTGCTTTCGACATCGAAACAACCAAGCTGCCACTGAAGTTTCCCGACTCGGCAGTCGATTCAATCATGATGATATCATACATGATTGATGCCCAGGTAAACTGAGACATGGTGCACCCTGAAATAAGCTCGAATCACCGGTGGAAGTTAATGCATATTGATCTATTGCACGGGTGTACATGCGGCTGTATTTGCAGCGGATGTTTTCAAAGTGCATAGAAAATTTGAGATACACTTACCCCCTGAACTTATTGCATTTCATACTGTTCAACAACGATCCGCACTTACTAATCGGGGGGACTCATGCCAGTGTCGGTTATGATTAGTAACATTGTAATAGCGTATGCATGTGTTTTTCTATTCGAAGGGGTATTTGATAACGAATCGTGAAATAGTGTCGCAAGACATTGATGATTTTGAATACACGCCCAGACCGGAGTATGAAGGACCGATTATCGTCTTCAATGAACCTGACGAGGTAACTTCCTCTGCTTTTCTTATCATTCATTCTACTGGTTGTATTTATAGCTTAAGCACACATACATACATACATACATACATACACACATACATACACATACACATATACATACATACACACACATATATATACATACACACATACAGTGGAATCCCGCTATAACGAACTCTGTAGGGACCGAGAAAATAGTTTGCAATAGCGGGAGTTCGTTATACAGAAGGGACATTTTTTTATGAAGAACTACTTCCCAGAATCCAAGGGACCGGAGTTTTAGTTCGTAATAGCGGGAAGTTCGTTATAAACGGGGTTCGTTATAGCGGGATTCCACTGTATATATATAATACATACACACATATATATACATACACATACACACACGTGGAAGAGAAAGGAGTCAAAATACTAAACTCTGCATCTCGACAAGCCTGTTTCGTGGCTTCCCACTCATCAGGAGATGTACAAGTATGTCTAGCTCTACTTAAATGTATTGAGCACTCTCACGGGTAACCGATATACAGACTTCTTACAAACACACACATATATATATATATATATATATATACATACACACATACACACATATACATTTACATAGGTTGAGACTGGAAGATGGCATTATAACATAAGCTCGTTTTTCGCAACCAGTTTCGTCTTTCATCGAAAGTTTTCTTTGTTTAAGTTTTCTTATAGTTTTGACCTGAATTTATATTTGTCTTCAGTACTAATTTTGTTTTGCCACACACACATATATACATATGGCATGCTATTGTGTATATATACATACTACTATCGAGGCTCTGTACTTTGTACATAAAGCACTGTATGCTGGTGAAGATAGCACTCTCCATGTGATATATATACATATATATATGTGAATGTTGCTCTTATAATATTGTTGGCTTTATTTACTTCCCCAGGAGAATTTGCTGCGAAAATTCTTTGATCATATGCTTGAAGTAAAGCCAAACATTATAGTCACATATAACGGAGATTTTTTTGATTGGTATGTCATGCTTTCATTGTGCGAACTGTATGCCCAGGTTAAGAATGGATGAATCAGTTTACTTCTGGGCTTCAAAGTGTTGTAAGATGTTATCCGGTATTCTTATTTGTGAACTCTGAGTGGTTATTTTTGATTCGTATGCTATTGTAGGCCATTTGTGGAAGCAAGAGCCAAAGTTTACAATATGGACATGGAAAATGAGATTGGTAAGGCGTCAATTTCAAACGTTACAAAATTTCATGCAAATCAGGGATATAAAGTGGACTCGTTGAGGTTTAACTCTAGTTGATTGTTCTATCTGTGTTTGGATCTGGATCTGTATTGGTATCTGGATCTTGATCCGTATCTGAATCTGTGCTTTGATCCGGACGGATCCAGATTGGTATCTTGATCTTGATCCGTATCTTGATCTGCGTTTGAATCTAGATCCGGATTGGTATCTGGGTCTGGATCTATATCCGGATCTGTGCTTTGATCTGGATCTGTATCTGTATCTGGATTTATATCTGTATGTGGATGTGGATCTGGATTTGGATCTGTATCTAGATCTGGATTTGTATCTGCCTCAAAAAAGCAACGGAGCCCAGGGACAGACATGTTTGCCATTTTATTTATTGTGTATTTGAATATGTGTTTATACTTGTTTGTGCAGGATTTGCTCCTGATTCGGCGGGCGAGTACAAAGCAAGGCACTGCATACACATGGATGCTATAAGGTATTATGATCACTACTCACACTGAGATACCAAGCTCATTTTCAATATCCCATACTTTAAAGTACTTCTTTAATATCTGTCTTTGTGCACTCCACACCTCTGGCTCGATGAGCTTTTATCGAAAGTTATACAGTCGTACTGATTGCTAAATCTTCGTACCAGTATCGTACCGATTACTAAATCTTCGCACCAGTATCGTACTGATAACTAAATCATTTTTCATTTAAGGTGGGTGAAACGAGACAGTTATCTACCAGTTGGAAGTCAGGGTTTGAAGGCAGTGACCAAGGTAATCTCTAATTGCTTTTCCAGCTTTTTCTATCTGTGCAAAATTATCTGTGTATGTTGTTACAACTGTGTTATATTTCACTTTGAATGTCTTGTACATTGGTTTCTGCTTAAATTTCAAGGCGAAATTGCGATACGATCCAGTGCAACTGGACCCTGAAGACATGTGCAGAATGGCGAGTGAAGAACCGAGGGTAAGCTTAGCCATCTTATCTCTCCCAAAATTAATCAAGTCATAGTACTGGCCTGCAGTGGAACCTCTATTAACAGGTATCTTTGTGCCCAGGACACCTTTGAAAAGGGGAAAATTATTTTTGTCCCAGAATTGTTCAAAGTCTCTTTGCAAAAGCAACCTCTATACCACGGAAACTTTTCTACAACGGAGAAAAACGTTGACCCTACATGTGTTTGTTATGTGGAAGTTGCTATATGCTGTATGCTATGCTATTGCTCTATTCGATATCTGCTTCTCTTCAACACATCAGTGCATCACTTGTTTAAAGTAATGTCATCCTTTGGTATTTATCTCTGATTTACTTGCAGGTATTATCAAATTACTCTGTGTCCGATGCCGTTGCGACGTATTACCTGTACATGCAGTATGTGCATCCGTTTATCTTTGCACTGTGTACTATCATTCCTATGGAACCAGACGAGGTATATGTATACATGAGCCACTCCGTTTTATTGTATACTACGTGTATCCCATCATACGCTGTTAGTATTAATTCAACTCCTCGAATTATTTTACTTGGTAGTTCCGTAGAGAAGGGGGAAGTGGGCATTACCCCCAGAATCTTTGTGGCCTGAATGGGGGCTCCAAATAATTCTCCACTCTTCCTGGAAAGCTGAGATTCTTTACTCTTCTTGAGAAAATGAGATTCTTTATTCTTCTTGGAAAACTTAAATTCTCTTTTCGTTCTGAGAAACTGAGGTTCCCCTTCGGAAAACTGAGACTTTCTACGGTTTCTGGGAAGCTAAAAAATCTCTACCCTTCCTGGAAAACGGAGAATCTCTACCCTTCCTGGAAAACTGAGAATCTCTACTCTTCCTGGAAAACTGGGCCTGACAATAAAAAACGGGCTTCTTATTTATTTTTTCCCAAAAACCCCTAATGTTTTCTCTGCGGCCATAATACTGCAAGCTCTTCGAGTCTCTATCCTTTTTTAATTTGAATACCTTTCCGTTTATTAATGTCGATTTGGATGTGTTGCTGCTCTCAACAAAATTGCATGAAGCAGGACCTCTGTAGCGATACTTGTTTCTCTATTGTAATCATTGGTTCTGATTTTGCTGTTTTAGGTTTTGAGAAAAGGATCAGGTACACTTTGTGAGACACTTTTGATGGTTCAAGCATTTCATGCTAACATTGTATTTCCAAACAAGCAAGAACAGGTTAGCTGTTGAATTTTGCCACCTTACCATCCACCATCCACCATATTCACCAAACCCTCTCCTACAACCTCTTGTGATTTCGATAGCAGTATTGGTGGTATAATACATTTTACACCATCCACCAGACAGCATATTCACCAAACACCATCCACCATACACCATACAACATGGCAACCTTTAGTATTTCGATTGCAGTATTGGTGTCATAATACATTCCTACACCATCCACCAGACACCATACATTCATGGATATCTTACCTGGAGTAATTGGTTATTTGTTAGGCATTGAACAAGTTCACTGCCGATGGCCATCTTTTGGAAAGCGAAACATACGTTGGAGGCCACGTGGAAGCATTGGAATCTGGTGTATTCAGAAGTGATATTCCATGTAGATTCAGAATGGTAGGTATTATTACTTTTGTAATGCGTCGATTTTGTAGCGATATTTACTGTTTCATCTTGTTTCTTTCATCTTGTCCTGTTTCCTTATTGTTATATCTCTGTTTCTTTTCTCTTTCCTGCTTCTCTTACTGCACGTTTCCCTACTTTGCTTTTCTTCTTTCTGTTTCTTTTGCTCACCTTGTCCTTTAAATGTTTCTCTTCTCGTGTCTCTCTGCTTCCTTCACACCCCTTGCCATTTTCTTCCCTGTATCGTATTTTGAATCTCTGCATCATATACCTCTAGGTTCCGGAAGCATTTCAAAAGCTTATGGATGCAGTTGAAGACACGATGCAAGATACAATAGAGAGAGAAGAAAAAGTACCAATTGATCAGGTCACAAATTTCCCAGAGGTTCGTTAACAAAACGTGTCATATAATTTATACGCATATATTTCTCAATGCTCGAATAATAACTACAAGCACTAATGTTGTAAGCATCCACTCTTATGCTCTTCTACATTAGTTAACCAGCAACCTCAATGTTGAGATGCATATTGTATTGTATATTGTATTGTTTTGTATTACATTGTATTGCTTTGTGTTATATTGTATGTGCTTTCTCTGTGTTGTGTATTGAAGTCTTGTCCTTTGCCATAGGTTTGTGCTGAGCTAAAGGAGAAATTGGCCGCACTCAGAGACACTCCAAACCGACTCGAGAACCCGATGATCTATCATTTAGATGTTGCCGCAATGTACCCAAACATTATACTCACTAATCGATTACAGGTAACTGAGTTTCGGCAATACACAGGGCTGCTGCTTTCAATTTCTTCTCTGGAAACCCTCCAGATCCTTCTTTTTTGTTGAAGTTCTTCAGATCTTATTTGGAATCCTTTCAATCTGACTTTGATATACGGTCTTCTGTTTATGTATTACACGTCAGTTTTATTTACGCGACCATATTCTTCATATCTCCTTAAAAATAGCGTTGAAAATCGGAAACACAGCGAAACATAATAACTACTAAAGCTTTTCGCCTGACACTCATCGGAGTAGTACGTAGTAGCACCAATAGTAGTAGTACATACGTAGTGTACCAGTAGTAGTAACAATTTCGATCCTCTTCTGGGTATAATAATTTGTTAGGTTTTCATTTTCGATCTCTTCCTGACGTACTACTCCGACGAGTGTCAGACGAAAAGCTTTAGTAGTTATTATGTTTCGCTATGTTTCCGATTTTCAACGCTATTTTGAAGTTCTGTACCGATCAAAGATTGTTATATCTCCTTAACCATGCTGGAGCTCAATTTGTCATTATAGCTTTAGCTTTCATTAACATTTGGGTACAACAGCTCAATCTTCAGTTCTTCTTCCAATTAACATCTTTGCGTCTGTATTTATTAGCCTCCTGCGACTGTGGACGAAGTTGTTTGTGCCTCTTGTGATTACAACAAGCCCGGTGCTAAGTGCCAGCGGGCAATGGATTGGATGTGGAGGGGAGACTATAGTAAGTAAATCTATTCTCTTACTCCCCGTCGAGGTCTTTAAAGTCTTGTTGATGATAACTGCAATGTGTGGTGTATTCAGGGGGTTTGGTTTTAGAGGTTTTTCTTCAGAGTTGATTTCTTTTCAGTGCCTGCCACTTACAACGAGTACCAGAACATCAAGCAGCAGTTGGAAGTGGAGTCAGTTCCGGGACAGAATCCCGGAGACCCACCCCGGCCATTTCACTCCATCCATCCGATTGAACAAGCCAAAATGGAGAAAAAAAGACTTGCAGGTCAGTCAATGAACATGTCTTACTGCAGAATACAGTGAGACCTCCATGTAATGGACGCCAGTTGGAACAATTTTACTGTCCGTTGCGGAGAGATTTCCACTCTATGGAGAGGTGTCACAAGTTTTATGGTGATGACGTTTCCCACGCGGGTAGTTAGAACAAAAGTTTAGTTGTGAAAAGGAAAATCTAAAAGCATGTTCTGCCACAGTGAAAATCGAAGAAAAGGGAGACTTTCCTTGGGCAAGGAAATTTGATACAACATTGTTTCAGTTTTGGCCATGTTATTTAAAACGAAACTTTCACTGACCGCGATAACGAGGTTTTTCATCGGGAATCCAACTTATTCTCTTGAATCGTGCTTTCCTGCTTGGCTCATTAACAATGGCTTTTATTGATTGCAGATTATTGTCACAAGGCATACAAGAAGACGAAGGTGGTGAGGGAAGAGCAGCGAAAGACGATCATTTGCCAAAGAGAGAATTCATTTTACGTCGATACCGTCAGAGCATTCAGAGACAGGCGGTATGAGTTCAAAGGTTTGCTCAAAGTTTGGAAGAAGAAACTGTCAGCGGCTGCGGAGAAAGGAGACCCCGCTGAAATAAAATAGTATGCTTTGCTTGATATTTTAGTATTATCTCTCTATATATAGCAAGTACAGTGAAATAGTGACCATATAACGACCCTTGTGTAGAGGACCTGACCTGCTTCATAGTTAAAGATCCTCATCTTAAAGGATTTATTTCTCTATCATATGAAGTGGATACTACCTGCCCTTATGTGGAGGACTTGCTTTATAGTTAGTAGTCTTTAAGTGAAAGAATTCCTCTGTACGTACTACCTTTTTGTTAAGGTCAATGTACAGTAATTGTAGATAGATAGATAGATTGATTTTGTTATTTCATATGAAATGGAGTTCTCATGTAACAGACCTTGTAGGGAACCCAATGATACTTTTTCATGTAACATTCAACCAATGGTAAACTGTACCATGTGTTCCCTGAAGAAGTTCAGGGGACACATGTTTTGCTCGTCATACCAGAATATTTGCTACATAGAGTATTTGTTATGTTGTTCAGTGCTATTTTGTTCTTATCTTGACATTAACCACTGTTTTGCAGCTCGAAAGGAATGGAAGTGTTGTACGATTCATTGCAGCTGGCTCACAAGTGTATTTTGAACTCGTTCTACGGATATGTCATGCGAAAAGGGTAACTATGGACGTCCTTAACATATTGTATCAATATGCTGTAAGCTGTATGTTGTATTGTGTATGGTGTGTGATGTATGGTGGATAGTAGATGATGGATGGTGTGCGTGTCTGGTGTATGGTGGATAGTGGATGGAGATACTGCATGGTATATGGGGTGTGGTATATAGTGGATGGTGTATGATGTATTGTGTATGGTGGATTATGTATGGTAAATTGTGTATGGTGTGTGATGTATGGTGGATAGTGTATCGTGATGCTGCATGCTATATGGTGTATTGTGTATTGTGGATGGTGGATGGTGTATGGTGTGCGATTCAATCTTGTTAAGAGTTGCATGCAAACACACAGTATCTTGTAAAGTTTCTACTATTTCTTTCGCAGCTCTCGATGGTTCTCAATGGAGATGGCAGGCATCGTATGCTACACTGGTGCCAACATCATCACTCACGCCAGAGAGATCGTCGAACAAATCGGGTTGGTATCAACAACAATACATAAGCACAGGGACTTTGGGAGCATTTCAAAGTTAGGAGGCACAAAGATAAAAGAGGACACCTTTTGTCGGAAGATAAGGGGACCTTTTGAACAAGCAAGGGACCTTTTGATATACTTTCATACATATTGGGTGCACGTGTCTCTTGTGTCGCCCCCGGTTTTCACCCCCCGACCTAATTATTGACCCCCTACCTTCTAAGAATGCTTTTAAATTGTTTTATTGTCAATCCTATTTGATATATATATGCGATTTTGTTCATGAATATAATCTGTAATTGCATCGTCGTCTTTTTTTAGGAGACCATTGGAACTTGATACAGATGGAATTTGGTGCATATTACCAGCAAGTTTCCCAGAGAACTACGTGGTTAGTATTGCTCATTTATATCATGCTAAGTCACAGATTCCAGAATCTATGCAGCTTTATATCGGCGCTGTTGGATGCAATGAACCGTGGGTTTTGTTTATATAATTGCAGAGTCTTCGTAACTCGACCTTCGTAACTCAATTCGTAACTTTGCATTTCTCTACATGCCAGGTGAAGACTACCAATCCAAAGAAGCCGAAGATCGTTGTTTCATATCCAGGTGCAATGCTCAACTACATGGTCAAGGTATTCCACGGATATTTAATCTTTTACCAATTAAATGTTACAATTCATTTTGGTTTATTGTCATTGATTTTTAACACCCACACGCACTTGCATTAACTGATTAATTTATTACCTTTGGGAGCCCAACCTTAACCCTAATCACATCTGACGTCTCCTTAGCCAACAGGGTGAGGAGACTTGAATGGCAATCAACCAAAATGAAATGTATTTGTGGATATAACACTCGGGATTTAATAAGAATTTTAGCAGAATCTTTTAAAAAGAGAAATGTAACCAATCAAATGATTTCTTTGTTAAAAGAGTAAGCTACAGTCGAGGCTGTGATAAGAAAATAGAAGCTTTATTTTTCAAATGTTTTTATGAAGTATAAAATTTTAACATATAAAGTGTAAGTTGCAACATAGTATGTTGCTTTTCTTCTCTTTTTGTAGAAATATTTCACAAACGAACAGTACCATGAGTTGACTGATCCTGATAAATACAAGTACGAAGTTCGCCATGAAAATTCTATCTTCTTTGAGGTAAATTGTAAATTGTAAAATTAGCTTATTGTTAAAAAACAATAGGCTATTGTTTTTCTATTGTTTCGAGCTGCAATATTATACTGGAGGTTCTTAATCCACTGGTTCTTATATGCGAGTTTTTAACGTATAACGATGTAAATATTACAAGTCTTTAATGCTCTGTTTCAGGTTGATGGTCCGTACAAGGCCATGATTCTTCCAGCTTCGAAAGAAGAAGGCAAAAAATTGAAAAAAAGGTATGAAAAATACTTGTAATTGTATCATAGCACATTGTATAGGGGCTATCGGTATGATGTCATATTCCCCTTTTCCATGTTCCCCGCTCCCTGATTTCCCGTTCCCCTTTTTACAGATAGCCATAACATAGGTGGATACATGGGACTTTGAATAGACTATCAAGCTCTTCGCTATATCAAGAGCTCGTTTAACTGAGTTTATTTTGTATCAGTAAATTGTATTGTTAAATTAATATAATGTACCATAATAAGCGACACGCCTATTTTGAAGGTTAACAATCTTGTGGTTCTTACAGTCGCAGCTCAATACATGTTCTTATTTATTCTTCTTTTTCCTATGTTTTTAATACACATAATGGTTACATAATCATGCATGAGTAAATTTCTTGTAGTGAAGCAGTTCATATACAATAATAAAATTCTTGACATATACAATAATCCACATAAGATGAACCAGTAGGAACTTTCCAGGCCGATATTTCTGCTTAAAACAATAGAAAGAACAATATGCTATTGTATTTGAACAATAGACTGGATACAAAAGGAGGATGTCATACACCGTGTTTAATTTAACGAGGGTTCATCGTATCAAGATTGGACTCTATTGTGAAAACCAAGTTATTCATCGCTCTCTTTCTCTTATAGGTATGCAGTGTTCAATGAGGATGGTAGCCTAGCTGAACTCAAAGGTTTCGAGGTAAAGAGACGCGGTGAGCTGCAGTTGATCAAGATCTTTCAGTCTTCTGTTTTTGAGTCATTCCTGCACGGTAACAATCTATCAACTGTTTACGAATCGGTCGCAAAAGTCGCTGATTATTGGCTTGATATCCTCTACAGTAAGGTCAGTGAAGTTTTCCAATTGTCCAGCCTATCAATTGCTACTTTAGGGCATTTACCTGTTACTTTCCGACTCTTTACTCTACGCTATTAATGCTTTACGCATCCAGATTTCTTAATGTTTTACGCATAAGCAATATAGACTTATCAATGCTTTACGCACCGGCAGTATACTATACTATACTATACCAATTACTGTTATAGGCTTAGAGCCTTTAAACAGGTCCATGAAAGTCAAAATAAGTACAAATAAATTCTAATAAAATGTGTCAATATCAGTTGATTACTTTAAGTTTCCGATATGATTGTCGAGCTTGTTCTTGAATATATTTAATGATGCAGCTTCTGCGATTGCTTTTGGAAGACTGTTCCAGCTATTCAAAACCCTTGTAGTATAGATAGATGGATTTATAGAAGTATAGATTTATCAATGCTTTACGCATCGATATAACAGATTTACTAATGCTATATATACTTTACGATACCTTATATAAAGTAGCGTCGAGATAGGGGTAAACAGGGTGATTAGAGGCGGGGAATGTAAATAATTCTTATATTAGGGGTGGATACCTCACTTTATTGACGTATACTGAAGGGGACCAACGCTTATTTACACCAGGACCGTGCTATGCTCTCGATGGCTTGTAAGTTCACGTTGCTTTTCTTATGGCATTGTAGGCTGAAAACCTCCCGGACAATGAGTTATTCGAACTCATCTCTGAGAACCGAAGCATGAGCAGAAAGTTGGAAGAGTACGGCTCACAAAAGTCCACATCGATCAGCACTGCCAAGCGACTGGCCGAGTTCCTCGGAGATCAGATGGTCAAAGACAAAGGCCTTAGTTGCCGGTTCGTTATTTCCAAGAAACCGGAGGGGTCTCCGGTCACAGAACGAGCCATACCGCTTGCCATTTTCCAGACTGAGGAAAGCATCAAGAAACATTACTTGAAGAAATGGCTCAAAAGTTCCACGACATTCGATATTCGTTCCATACTAGACTGGGATTATTACATAGAACGACTTAATAGTTGTATACAGAAGATCATCACCATTCCAGCTGCCTTACAAGGGGTAAGGTTTATAGGAAGTGACCCCCCTGATTTGAATTTTCTCATAATTCATGTTCAATGTGGGCATTTGTTTCGCGCAAGTTTTGGCTAAGTTGTTTTTTCTGTTGAATGTTTTCCAGGTATCGAACCCTGTACCTCGTTGCCACCATCCTGACTGGTTAAGCAAGAAATTACTGGAGAAGAACGACGTACTTCGACAGCACAAGATCAGCAGCATGTTTGCTCCTGTGAAGAAGGTATGACTCATGTGACCACTACACCAGCCAATTGAGACTTTTGGATGCAGTATACCAGCCAATTAAAGCCTTTGCATGCAGTATACCTGCCAGTTGAGACTTTTGCATGGAGTATGCCAGCCAATTAAGACTTTTGCATGCAGTATACCAGCCAATTGGGGCTTTTGCATGCAGTATATCAGCCAATAAGACTTGCATGCAATGTGCCTTTAATGCTCTTTGTTTACATATTCTGATTGCTTCCTTAGGATGAATACGCTGCATTTTTGAAGGATGCTGTCAGAGATGCCAACGGAAACGACTGCGCAGTCGTCGATATCGAAGATGTAGCTGCGCAGAAGCGGCCTCGCAGCTCGCCGAACTTGCCCGTTGCGACGAAGCGAAGAAAAGTCGACGGCAAGAAAGATGCCGAGTTTACAGATGCTGAACTTGGCAAGACATGGCGAGATGTGCTAGGCAACCCACCGCCCATGGGTTCATCTAGAGTAAGTGTAATCGTAATTCTGTCAGTGTATCCCCCTGATTGGATTTAAATCGTTTGCAATAAGCCATATGCAATCACGTAGGTTCAGGAGGCTGAGCATCAAGCTGGGTTTTTTCATTGTAAAACGCGTGCATTCAATACTGCGGATATGCGCTATAATGTACCAGGAATGCTTTGCTGTACCGGGAGCTTATTGGACCGAGGATCAATTGTGCTTTGAAGCTGTCGAATGTCTGGTTGTTTATTTTGCTATACTGGGAATTCGAATACATGAGAGGGGGTTTCAGGTCGGATCCGAGTATAATAAAAACTCGCACCAATAGATTAAGAAGCTTCAAGATGATATTTTTGTTCGAAACAATTGAAGAAATAATAACCTATTGTTTTCGGACAATAGGCTGGATGCGAAGTGCGCAGGTTTTTATATGCGGGTTTTCACTGCATCGAGACTTGTATTGGACTTAACTACCTTTTATTGTACCCTTATTTCATTATGCGGCTTTATTTGTTTTGCAGAAGGAGTTGATTAAGTGGGCGAACTTCCAGAAGAAGAAGTGGCGATTTCAGTCCATCCAGCGCAAAGCGAGGCAGCAGTTCGAGAAGGAGACTGGCTACACTGCTACAGCTTATGGCCGAGCGCAAAATGCCGGACCACAGACTGGACTGACTGGGTTCTTCAGGAAGCAGGCCAAATCCATACTGGAATCGCCGTGGCAGATCATTCAGGTATTGTTCGTAATACCTATGTGACTGGATTTGTAGGAGCATTGGCATTGATAAGAGATATTTGTATTGCAGAATGGAATTTAACACACTACACAGTAGACTTTTGCCAGCATATTATTGGAATAAATGTTTTGCTTTTTAGATTGCTGAAGGAGATATTCCTGGAGTTTTCAAACTTTGGTCTATGATCGGTCAAGAGATGCATTGTATCAAGGTGAACGTTCCCAGGATTTTCTACGTCAACTCGAAAAAGGAGAAAGAAGGAGAGGGAGCCAGTAAGTGATTTTGTTTTCATTGGTTTTACTTCCCCAGCTTCTATCTCTCCTTTGCATTCTTCTTAATCATCTCCTCCTTTATTCATACTCTTCTTGTTTTGCTTTGTCGTCTTCTTCATTTTCATTCTTTTCTTTCTGTATGTTCTTTTTATTGTTCTTCACAGTCTTCTTCCATTACTGCTACTTGTTCATCTTATACTCTGTTACCCATGCTTATCTTCTTTATCTTGCTTATCAACTTCTTCTAATTCATGCTTATCTTCTTTATCTTGTTTCTTTTTCTTTTTTCTTGTATATTCTTTTTTGTTGTTCTTCGCTATCTTCTTCCATTACTCCAACATCTTCATCTTATACCCTTCTCATACTGTTACCCATGCAACTCCTTCTAATTCATTTTTATCTTCTTTATCTTGTTTCTTTTCCTTGTTTTTTCTGGTATGTCTTCTTTTTGTTCCTCACTATCTTCTTCCATTACTCCCACATCTTCATCTTATACTCTTCTCATACTGTTACCCCGATACAACTCCTTCTAATTCGTGTTCATTTTTCTTCTTTCAGCTTGGCGTCGTGTTTCCAAGACTCTGCCTCGTTCCAATCCAGCCTATTTTTTATACGAGTACACCGTTCCAGAAGTTGTCTTCAAGGAGCACATGAGGCACGAGCACACATTTCATACAAAAAACCATTCTTTTCAACCTTGCTAACAAATTTCTTTCTCTCTAATGTCAAACTTACTTCTTCCTCAGTGAACTGTCAGCGGATCTGTCATCACCTGACATCGAAGGAATCTACGAGACCCAGGTATAAGTCAACCTTATAGCGTCTCTCTCATACGTCTAATGACATTGCTCAATCAACAACATGTAAGATATTGGATGACATCGCATGTGACTACAGTAAAAACCCGCATATAAGAACCACTCACGTTTAAGAACCGAGAGCCTGAAATCTCAGTGTTTTTATGTATTTTTTCACAGTATAATTTAAGTCATTGTTTTGCTTCAATTGAAAATAATTCTAAAACCTTACAATTTGTTAAAATATACATTAATGCAACTTTAGACCACCTATTCCATGATAAATGTCTGAAAATGTGCTTCATTGCTACCAACCAATACAGGCACTATGTGAAAATATAGGTTCTTATATGCGAGTTTTTACTGTATTTGCGCTATGTCTAACCGAACTTTGTTTTTCCAGGTTCCTTTGCTCATACGTGCCATCATTCGACTTGGCTGTGTTTGCATGGTCAACAGGATAACTGCAAGAGCTTATGCAGGAAAGGTATGTTCTGCCCTTCTGTTAGTATTGGTATTAGGAGTATTAACTTTTCGTATCTCTGACTGGCTCATTGTTCGATAACAGGAGCTTGAAATCTACGATCTTGATCAGTTGGAATTCAAAACACTTGCTGAAGTTGAATATCTTACGACGTCATCATTGAAACATGTCTTTTTCTATCACTGTCAGCTGTAAGTTTTAACATACCTTACTTGTGCTAGGGTTATATGTCTTACTTATACATATGCCCATGACTATACATCCACTTGTACTTATGTCTATATGCTTCTGATTGTAGCTATATCTCTAGCTATACTTCTACTTGTACCTATGTTTGTAACCATGTTTTAATTGTACCTATATCTCTAACTAGACTTCTACTTGTATCTGTGTCTGTAGCTATACTTCTGCTTGTACCTATGTCTGTAACGATACTTCTACTTGTACCTATGTCTGTAACTGTACTTCTACTTGTACCTATATATCTTGTTATACTTCTACTTGTACCTATGTCTGTAACGATACTTCTCCTTGTACCTATATCTGTAACTACACTTCTACTTGTACCTATGTCTGTAACGATACCTCTACTTATACCTATGTCTGTAACTATGTCTGTGTCTATTATCGGTACCCCTATTTATACCTGTACCCCTGTTATTATCTGTAACCTATTTACTTTATTTATAACTTTGTTTGTTTGTTTTATTTTAGAGAGAATAGAGCAGTATTCTGTCTCTTCTTTCCACAAGTGCAAAAGGTATTGAATTTTGGCTTTCGTTGCATTATTAACTTGCAATTAATTGTTAATGACGCTTTCGAATTAAGAGCTGCCTGGAGTACTGTAAGCTTTGCTGTAACTGTAACTATTCTAGTTGCATTTTAAATTACTTTCCAGGCATCAGTGTTTGTGCTGAATACAGTAAGAAGTAACCAGATGCCTAATTTACCCAACCTTTATCAGGCAGAAAGAGCTGCCAGGTATTAAATTTCTCAATGCATTACTATCACCATGCATCGCTTGGAGTACAATATACATTGTGTGCATTCTAGGCTTTATAGTATTCATACTCAATGTCTTTTATACTCCATGTAGCGTAGCAATATTGATAATGATACAGGAAGTTCCCACAATTCTCATATTGACATATAAGAAACTCGATCCTGCTTGCTTGCAGAGAGCAATAGAAAAACAATTGTCTTTTGTTCTAAAACAATATGCTGTACAAACTGCTGTCTTGTTCCTTATATGCGGGGACTTACTGTACTTTTTCTTTGCTAGAGTACATGATGCAGAGGACCAAGGGGAGGAGTTTGTTGGCCCTGCGGAGGCGTATTCATTTGATGTTAGAGTTGAGACCAACGCCAAGCTGGTAAGCATGCGTGGATTCCTCCCACCCTCTCAGCCGCTACAAACATCACAGAGGCTTTGTAATAATGTAATCTTGTTTGATTCCAGCTTTATCGAGCTATTCAGAGAGCTCTTACGAGTTATCAGGAGGAAAAGAGAGGACCAACCATGCTTCTGATTCAATCACCCCTTGGTTTGTTGCTAATTATTGAATTAATTGTCTCCAATTCCTTTTGTATACAATTTGAATTTTCTTTCATTCTCACTATAATGCCTCGTAGTGAACTGCAAAGTTTGAATTCCTTGGCTTTATTTAGACTATACACGTGTGTTCATCTCATAGACTACTTTTTTTGTTTAGTTCTGTTCACTTTTGTAATTACTTGAGACGTATGTTGTGCGAATCGTTTTTTATAGATCAAGACCACGTGAGGTCAATTTTGCCAGTCATATCTGAGTTCCCTGTAGTCACCCTTCCTTCTACTGAAACGTAAGTACTGACATTTTAGTTGGATGCCAAGCTCTTGCATGGCTTAATTGCTACAATCCACACTTAACCGGGATATAAAATCGATTATATTTGCATCCAATTGTCCACTTGCCAAACTTATGTCATCGTTCTATGCTGTTTTGTATACCCTGATGCTTGCTTTAGTCTGCCGTGCACTAGATTGCATCCCCGTTATACTCACCTTCTAGTGACATCAGCCAGTTCACTGCGTTGGATTGGCAACGGCAATCGGCAAAGAAATTCATTGCAGCATTCCTAGAAGTCGACAGATGGCTACAGGTAATTCAACACACAACCTTCAACTTCACCCTAATTATCTAAACGTTTAGTTTTCAACAATACTGCTGCTAATAAGAACTTCCTTACCCCATTGCAAGCTTTTATTCTTTCTTACTAATTATCCGCGCGCATGCTTTTCTGAGAACACCGCTGTATACTCTGACAGCAGCACCAGGGTCTTTCAGTGCTGGACTCATTAGACTCACTACATTGCGATCCTGTGCTTTGCTCGTAGCTTGCTTAACACAAAGTTGCAACACAACACAATCGAGAGAGCAAAAACGATTGAGGCACAGGGACGCAGTGTAGTGAGTCCAATGAGTCTAGCACTGAAAGATCCTAGTGCCTCACCCGTTTTTTACTTGCTCAGTCTCCGTCGTAGCGAATTGTCGATTCGGAGAGCGACGATAATCGAAAGCAGAGACTCGTGCTTTCGCTTGTCGAACAACCGATTCGACAGCTTCGACTCTGAGGCAAGCAGACGAGGGAAAGCACAGGAATGCAAAGTAGCGAGTCCAATTTAACTACGTCACAACCACGTTATTGTAGCATGTCGGTTTCCACCACTCTTACGCTTGTTTTCTTTATGCCATGTGTGTAGGTTCAATTGGAAAATGCCAGGTATTTCCATATACCAATTGGAAACATACCAGCATCAGACCCGACATTGTTTGCCGGTGACATTTTCTTTGCAAGGAATTTGAAAAAACATGGTCATTTGTTGTCTATGAGTCCAACGGAACGTCCCGATCTGGGGGGTAAAGAAGAAGATGATAATCGGTAGGTTTCTCTCGTTGAAATCAGCCTGTATCTTTGTATATTATCAGTCTGTATTTCTGTATATTATCGGTCTGTATATCTGTATATTATCAGTTTGTATCTCTGTTTATTATCAGTCTGTATATCTGTATATTAACTTACAATGTTGGATAAAAGTCCTTTGTACACTTGTAGAAAAATACGAAAAAATGGTTACCAACCCGTAAACGTTTTTATTCACCCCCACTCCCCCTAAACAATGTTGCTCTCTCAATCAGACCTCTGTGATCATCGTTCAAAATTGTTTCAATATAGTTCAAGACTGGCTCTAGAGACAACATTGTTTTGGGGAGAAGGACGATTAAGGATGCGTGCGAAATTTCAATGTTTGTGAATGTTGCGAGTAGTATTCCAAGATTTTATCCGCTTTTGTGGCCTTGTGGCAGTCTAAGTTAATACAATAGGTGTATACGGATGTTGATTAGAAGATAGCATTCTACTCAATGAAGGATAAGAAGAAAGCCAGGCGTTCATACTTCGTTTACTAATCATTTCATCTTTCATTTTTCAGACTGGTTACTGAATCAGATGAAGGTGGAAGCATTGAAGTCAACAATATGGGATGTTTTCCAACGATTTGTGTTGAAATATCCTTGGATGGCCTTGCAGTGAATACAGTACTGCAGGTACGAAGATAACATGTACATGTTTTTTCATAGCAATTGCGAATTGAGCTCTAGGTTGACAACCTGGCGTCTTGTATTGCATCATCGCTCTATCATGCTCTTTCATTTTCTGATCGACCTTATACAACACAGGACGTGGTATCACATTGAATCTTGCATTGTGTACTTGCATTGCTTGTTGATTTCTACTCCACGTAGTATATTTTGTTTTTGAATGTTTTGTGTTATTTGGCTTGAAATAATTCTTCTTTTTTAGTCTCATCATGTCCACGATGCTGAAGGTGGCGCCGGAACAGCTGTCAGCTTTGATTCGTTGCCTCAGGTATAATTCGCTGTTATTTGTACACTTCTGCTTGCGTGCCATGAAGTTACCATTGTAGGCTCTTCCTCAATCTCATTAAAAGAGTGTCTGCGTCCTACTGGAGAGCGTTACCCTTATAGGTTTTCCCTTAATCTCATTAAAAGAGTGTCTGCATCCTATTGGAGAGCGTTACCCTTGTAGGTTCTTCCTAAATCCCTAAATCTTGTTAAAGAGAGTCTGCATCCCACTGGAGAGCGTTACCCTTGTAGGTTCTTCCTAAACCCCTAAATCTCATTAAAAGAGGGTCTGCATCCTACTGGAGAGCGTTACCCTTGTAGGTTCCTCCTAAACCCCTAAATCTCGTTAAAGAGAGTCTGCATCCCACTGGAGAGCGTTACTCTTGTGGTTCTTCCTAAATCCCTAAATTTTATTAAAAGAGGGTCTGCATCCTACTGGAGAGCGTTACCCTTGTAGGTTCTTCCTAAATCCCCAAATCTCGTTAAAGAGAGTCTGCATCCTACTGGAGAGCGTTACTCTTGTAGGTTCTTCCTAAATCCCTAAATCTCATTAAAAGAGAGTCTGCATCCCACTGGAGAGCAAAATTGAAGCCACAACAACTCATTGACTGCTGTTACAAGCAAGAACCCGTTTAACTCGATCAACCTGGACTCAAACATAAATGTCTCTGTTTGACAAAGGACATACGTGTGACGTTACACTGCAATGCCTGTAATACCATGTCATATTTTCTTTTATTGTTTGCAGGCATCGTTAGAGGAGCTTCTCAATGCTGGTGGAGGCATGGGTGGATCTGCTCTGACAAGTTATGACGAAGCAGCACTCTGCTCAACGGCCTTCAGGTGATTATTTTGCAACACTTCCAATACTTACCACTTGGCATTATCACATATGTTCTTGCATCAGAGCCTGTGTTGAGCACTATATCATATATTCTCTTGTATCAGAGCCTGTGTTGAGCACTATATCATATTTCCTTTTGTATTAGAGCCTGTGTTGAGCACTATATCATATATGCTCTTGTATTAGAGCCTGTTTTGAGCACTATATCATATATGCTCTTGTATTAGAGCCTGTGTTGAGCACTATATCATGTTTGCTTTTGTATTAGAGCCTGTGTTGAGCACTATATCATATATGCTCTTGTATTAGAGCCTGTGTTGAGCGCTATATCATATATGCTCTTGTATTAGAGCACGAGTTAGAGAACTTGTATTATCCGTGCTTTTTATGTCTGCACCAAAGTTTACTCACGATCTATGTTATCATTCATAGCTATTCTCAATGAACATTTAATTATTTTTTATCCTTTGCAGAATTCTGAAAGGCCTTATCTACAATTGGCTGCACGAGGTTTCATCATATAAGAATCTGTTTGCAGATAATCAACTTGTGCATTTCTACAGGTATTTAACATCGCTTAGTCAAATTCATTGAAACATTGTTTAATAATTATTGGTGATGTTATTATCTTGTGGGGTGGGTGTTATACCTTTGTTTGATCTATTCAATTGGAGTCGCTGTTTTTAATATAGGCAATTGTTTATGTTGTTGTTTACTTATTCATTTGTTTATTTGTTTGTTTGTTTGTTTGAAGGTGGCTACGCTCTCCTACTGCCTTGTTGTACGACCCAGCTATGTGTCGATTGGTGCACGGCTTAATGAAGAAACTTTTCATGCAGGTAAAACAGTGTTTTATAATTGTTACTCAATAGCTCTTTGTTATGCAAGCAAATGCTGTATCATTTCGTTTCAAACTACACAGTGTTTTAGCAGTAAAACTTTGTTTCAAAAATTGTTATTCAACAGTTTTCTATAATACAAATGTAATCATTTTGCTACTTTTCATCCTGCCAACATCGTCGTCCATTTCAAACGAAACAATGTTTTACTTTTCAATAGCTGCTCACACCCCAAATGCACATCATCAATTAACGTACTGACATCAATTAACAGTGTTTGAATTGTCTTTTGCTTTTGCTTCCAGCTGATTGCAGAGTTCAAGAAACTTGGCTCAACAATCGTGTTTGCCAATTTCAACAAGATCATTCTATGCACAAAGAAAAAGAGGTAAGTTCAATGAGGGCCTCGCCTTGATCGCACGTTGTTGATGACGATCCCTTTGGATGACCCAGCAGCTCGGGTCTGTCTTCTATCTCTACTGCAACTCCTTGGTCCAGCTTCTTCGCATATTTTTTATCCATGCTACAGTTCTATGCATGAACATTGCTTGATATTCTTTTTCTGTAGTGTTCTATATGTTACTTATTTTTGCTTTACCCCTTTGTCATTAACTTTCGGAGTGTTGGAGTCTGTGGCACAAGGAGCATATGGATCCACTATCCTTTCCGCTATGACTTTCCATTTTGTTATCAGTTTGTGGTAAAAGTGGTAGTTCAGTTTGTGGTAAAAATATTCCGCATGGTTTAATTACATATTTCAGAAAACTAGTCATGTTTCCCCTTGCTTCGTGAATTTGTGTCCCTTTTTCTTAAAAGAGACACCCTATTCAAAGCTGCCCTCTTACTTCTATGCCCCCAAATTCGAATTGCTTCCAACATCCCAGAATTAACGTTCTAATTCTATTTTTTCGATTCGACAGAGTAAAGGATGCTTTGGCTTACGTTCAGTACATTCTGAAGAGCATCCAATCGAAAGATTTGTTCCACAGTATTGATCTTTCTCCGCATTCCTGCTGGGAGTATTTGTACTGGATGGATCAGGTATTAACCTGCTTCAAACCTTCAAAACCCTTTTCTTCTTTCAGTGCATTATGTCATTGTTCTTTCAATTAAAAGGGTAATGTAAATGTCCTCTTGATTTTTATTTTGGATGCAGTAAAACTTGCATTTAAGAGCCATTGCATTAATAACACTCAGGCTGATAATTTTGCTTAAAACAATAGAAGAAACAATGGTTTATTGTGTTTTAACAATAGGCTGAATGGGGTTTTCAGGTTTTTATGCACGGTTTTTTACTGTAGTTCATAACTAGATTGCTCTGGGTTGTTTTTGAGAACCCCCCTGTTTTTCCAGGTGAATCATGGAGGAATTCGTGGAAAAATCCCTGCGAAATTCTTCGAAGATCCCTTTGAATATTGTAATGATGATTCTTATGACTCTGATGAAGACGAAGCTGGGAATGTTGGTATTTCTCCAACTGAAATATCATCACAGGTTAGCTGATTTCATGATAAGAATGCTTTGTCATATCTATCTATCTACAATTAATGTACATTGACCTTAACAAAAAGGTATTGCGTACAGGTTGAATTGAATATTTTTTGTTACAGCCACAGGTCGAAATGAACTGGAACATATGCAAGTTTTTACCAAAATCTGGTTCATGCCAAGAATTCTTCAAAGTTAGTATCTACATACCTAACGTAGAATGCTTTATACAGTATGCCGAATACCGTGTATTATGCTTAATGTCATATGTATGTTATATGTACCTGTATCTCTATGCGTCTATGAGATCTGTGTGTTGATTCTTCTACGATACAGTTATTAATACGTGTACACATTGAATGCCATGTATGCCGAGAGTGGAAATATCAAACTACGCTTTTCATCTTCCGATGAGAGATTTCGCCTTGTAGAGATGAAAAAGCAGAGTTTTTTCGTAGTGATTTTTTTTATTTGATATTTTCTCGTGTCCTTTATTTCTATCTATGTATGCCATATCCTCCATGCGGAATGCTTTTGTATTCGGAGCTTTCTAATTCTGTGAGTGCCATTATTTATACAGATTGTTATCGCTGGCCATATTTTTGCTGTCTATACACACTTGAAAGAGGAAAGACGAATAAAAGCCTCTGCTGACACCCCGATTCGGAGGACAAACACTCAAGCCAGGGTATGACAAGTCACCACTCATTACAGTATACTTTCATTTGTCTATGCCTTACATTAGGCTGTTAATGGCTTGGCTTTCGACTGTGGTCAACATAGAAAACAAGATTCTACCACTCGTCTCTCTTCCGAGCCAAATTGGCTGCTTCATACAGAGGCATCCAATTCTTAGATAATTAGTATGCTCATTGTATCATATAGTATACCACACGATACCATACCACGTAGGTATGGTATCGTGTAGTATGTTACGTGGTATTGTATCATGTTGTATGCCATGTGTTTACCGAATGCATGTATGGATTTTTTCCGTCTCTGACTTGCAAGAGAGTGGAGAATCTGTTGGAGATAAAGGGTAGCAGAACCTTTAGAGAGAGCAAGAAAATAATTATGATGCAGAGTCAGGTTAAAAAGACTGAGGAATTAGTTCGAGATAGAAAGGAGTATGAAACAGAAAGGAGTTCAAGATAGAAAATCGTTTGAGATAGACCTCATTGTATTCCCAGAAGAATACCTTAGCCAATACAAAAATGTTATTATCGGGCCACCAGGACTGCAACAACTAATCCATTCCTTTTTTAACTGGCCTATCACTGAGTAGTGCGAAGTAGTTTTGAGTACTTACTTTTGTTTTCCAATTTATGACCTATCACGTATGTTTGGTTGCCTTTCTTGCCCAGGTTATGGCTGAAACTACAGCCACACCCGGCAGTGTGGAATTTGCACAGAACAGAATCAAGAAGGAGCTTTCGGAGCAATTGTTCAGGTAATTATCCTGATCTTCTGCAGATGCACAATGTTAAATCAAGCAAGGGGTGAATGGGTGTGGTGTCGTATGCTCATGTGTTTTTATGTCGCTTGTTATAGCATAACACAGAAGATTCAGCGCACACTGAGTGGGGAGAGTGGTAAAGATGCAAGCTCAGATTTCCCCATTTTGGCTGGCTCGTATTTGGTCTTGAAAAATCCAGCACTGGAATTCGTCAAATACGTTTGCAAGGTAATTTACAATTAAAATAATTGTTACAGTAGATGTTGCAGTATATGCTACATTTGATGTTGTAATAGATATTGCAGTAGATGTTGCATTTGATGCTGCAGTAGATATTGCAGTAGATGTTGCATTTGATGTTGCAGTAAATGTTGCAACATATGTTACAGAAGATGTTGTAGTAGTACATCGGATATTGTATTTGATATTGCAGTATATGTTGTAGTAGATCACATAGGAGAGAAGGGGACCCGGGATATTCATTATTGTTACCATCTCAGTGTGTAAGCACAGTATGTTTCTTGTAGGTTCTGTCCCTTGATATGAATATCGAAAGCCAGGTCAACAAGCTAAGGTAAGCAAGAAGCAACACACGAATTTATCAGCATAATTATCTTGAATTATGTAGATCTTTCTTACAGATTCTTATCATTCATTGTAATGCTTTTGTAATTTAGGAGAGACTTGTTAAGGTTGATCAGTGTTGGAGAGTTTTCAGAAGAGGCAAGCTTCAAGGACCCTTGCCTATCTTTTATTGTACCCGAGGTAAGTTGATTGTAGAGCTATTGATTCTCTTTGTAATTGCATCTTTAACCAATTGTTGGATTTATTGAATTGGTTTGAATTGCATCGAGTAAGCTTCATTTGTATTTCAAGGTGATTTGCGAGTACTGCAATAGTTGTCGTGATCTTGACTTGTGCCGAGATCCTTTTATCATTGCACCAAAGGGAGACAGCGGGTACGTAGCTCTTTACCTCTTCATTTCTTCATTCCTTTACTTCTTTACTTCTTTACTTCTTTACTTCTTTTGTTCTTTGCTTCTTTACTTCTTTACTTCTTTACTTCTTTTCTTCTTTACTTCTTTACTTCTTTACTTCTTTACTTCTTTACTTCTTTACTTCTTTACTTCTTTACTTCTTTACTTCTTTTGTTCTTTGCTTCTTTACTTCTTTTGTTCTTTACTTCTTTACTTCTTTTGTTCTTTACTTCTTTACTTCTTTACTTCTTTACTTCTTTACTTCTTTACTTCTTTACTTCTTTACTTCTTTACTTCTTTACTTCTTTACTTCTTTACTTCTTTACTTCTTTACTTCTTTTGTTCTTTGCTTCTTTACTTCTTTTGTTCTTTACTTCTTTACTTCTTTTGTTCTTTACTTCTTTACTTCTTTACTTCTTTACTTCTTTACTTCTTTACTTCTTTACTTCTTTACTTCTTTACTTCTTTACTTCTTTACTTCTTTACTTCTTTACTTCTTTACTTCTTTACTTCTTTACTTCTTTACTTCTTTACTTCTTTACTTCTTTACTTCTTTACTTCTTTACTTCTTTACTTCTTTATTTCTTTCCTTCTTTACTTCTTTGTTGTTTTACTTCTTTATTTCTTTACTTCTTTACTTCTTTACTTCTTTACTTCTTTCCTTCTTTATTTCTTTCCTTCTTTACTTCTTTGTTGTTTTGCTTCTTTATTTTTTTACTTCTATGCTTTTTTACTGTCATTCAATTATTGTTTTTGCAATATTATTGAATTTACTAACTTTTCAGGGCAAGTATTGAATGTCCAGATTGCCGCAATAAATATTCAATGGCATTTATTGAAGAAGAATTAATCAGCATGTTATGCAGAAGATCGATGACCTACACTCTTCAGGACCTCAAGTGCACAAAGTGCAAAGAGGTAGGCTCTGCTCCTCTTAACAAGGTTGCGTTTATATCTCAATTACATCATGGGTTTGTATATATGTTTTTCTCTGCTGATCAGGTGAAAGCAAGGAATATGAACATCTACTGTGATTGCGCGGGTCGCCATACTACAACATTCACGAAGTCTGAATTGCTGGAGAAACTCCAAACCTTTCGCAACGTTGCAAAGTAAGTAATCGTTTGCAGTTCTTCTCCTCTGAAGCTAACGTGCCAACCTTCTAGTAAAAAACTGAAAAACTAATTTTACATATTGGAAGCTCACTTTAAGGAATATTTTGCCATAATGTCACGGAGAGATAAATCGGTTCAAAGTTTGTTTGAGGTACTTTCTCAGCTACTGATTTATCCTTTGGCCTTCTGTTTGTAGATACTATCAGTTATTGAACTTGGAAGAAATGACTGAGTTTCTCATTTCAATGAATTGAAGCCGGAGAGAAAAGATGAGCCAGATAGAAGACCGTGGCTGTTTTTAAAGGAACATGGATGTGTATCAATCCTACATATGTAAGCAAACATTTATCTGCCAGAATCAGGACATTGAATTTTGGGTACGAGTAAAAGCTCTGTTCCTGTTTACGAGGACAGATTGCTATAAAGCCTATTTTTAGTATTTAATACAATGCTATTATCTATTTCATATTTTCAAATATTATTGTACTATGAAGGTGATAGAATGATGCTCAATTTTGTACATTTGTAAAGATCCGAAATTGTTGCTCAAAATCTGATAGATATTCGTAGCGTAGAGTTGTGGCTTTTGTAGAGGTACACATTGGCCCTGCATGTAACATATAACAAACTGAATATCTTGCTTCTTGGGTACGCAGTTTAATTGCTGCTGCGTAGCGGAACGAAGTGAAGCGGCTGCGCAGCAGAATATAATCGAGTCCTTCTCGAGAAAAATCTCCAGATGTTTGGATGTTTGTGTGTTTGTGTCAATGCAATTCAATGCGCCTACGCGTGGCCTCAAATCTAATCTTCCTCCGTTTAGCCGCATGCTGCTTTTGTATCAATTCATATCAATGGCGGTGCAGCGCAGTGAGGAGATGTTTTAGAAACATTGGGAAAACGATATTTGGTTGGCTTATCTGCTGGTTATTAACTTTTATTCGTGGCCAGAATCGAGAAGGCCCAAAGAGGCCTATAGTCGTTGAGGGTCTTTGAGGGTCGTTGGCAGTCTTTCGCAGCCGTCGAGAGAATGTGATAAGAAAGCGCGCACAATAACAAAGTGGCGCCAAATTTATACGTTTGAAACATGGCAGAGGCACACACGGAATTTTTGTTGTTGTTTTTCGCAAATATCATGTGTGTAAGAAGACCGAATACTTCTGCCATAAATTTAGACAAAATTAAGGCTCCAAAATTGCTATTTTTAGAGAGTCAAATATCTCGAAATATCCCCACGTGGCATTTGGCATTTGTACTTTGGCAAGGAAACATATCATATTACCATAAATCAAAGGATTCTCAGTCGTTTTATAGGTGTTGACGGTCGTTGAGGGTCGCTGAGATAGAAACTTTTCTATCTCGACGACCCTCAAAGGGTCTAGTCTAAAAGACCACACGACTCAGAACACGAGTGAACACGAGTGAACACGAATGAACACGAGTGAACACGAATGAACACGAGCCATTAGGCAGGGAACACGAATGAACACGAGCCATCCGGTTGAGAACACGAGTGAACACGAGCCATTAGATGGGGAACACGAGTGAACATGAGTCATTACTCACTATTTCTTTAAGAATACCTAAACTGAGGCTCAATCTGTTTCCATTGTTATTCCTAAATTTCCATTGGCCAATGGTTAAAAAATTCTTGTTAATGCAAATAAAAAGCAATGAAGAAAATATGGTGGGTGGGAGAAATTTTTCTTGTACTTTGAGCTCCGGAAAAGAATGATAAGTCATACCTCATTCTGTACAGCTATATGCCTCTTGGGTTAATCTTCACCAAACGTACCGCCCGTTTTACGTAGGTTCGGATAATTATTATATATTTCCATTACCGTATTTACTCGAGTGAGCGCCGCCCCCGTGTGAGCGCCGCCCCCGATTGAGCGCCGCATTTGAGAGAGAAAAAGTTAAAGAGCGCCGCCCCGGAATGAGCGCCGCAGTTATCTTTCTTTCAACAGAGATAGACGCAGTTATCTTTCTGGAAATGCGGCGCTACCTCGGGAATTTATTTTCTTGTATCAAAACACACTTAAGTGTTTCAAAAACGTGTATATTTTATTTTACTGCCAAAAGATTGTTTAGAACTGACTTGTTTTGACTGACTTGTGACTGAGTTTTTAAAAAGTGCTGCCCCCGTAAGAGCGCCCCCGATTAAGCGCCGCATCAAAAGTACTCGAAATTAAATGAGCGCTGCGGCGCTTACTCGAGTAAATACGGTAAGGGATTGAAAATGAATTAAAAAATTCGCAAAGTTTATTGAACGTTAGATATGTATAGTCAACCCATACAAATCTAACGTTCAATAGATGTTCAAAGCCGTTTGCTGTTGTTCTAGTTTCTAATTGGTTGTTCAGTATCATTGCTGCACACCCTTATTTCAAACGATCACTCGTGTTCCCCATCTAATGGCTCGTGTTCACTCGTGTTCTCAACCGGATGGCTCGTGTTCATTCGTGTTCCCTGCCTAATGGTTTATGTTCATTCGTGTTCATTCGTGTTCACTCGTGTTCATTCGTGTTCTGACTCGTGTGGTCTGTTAGACTGGATCCCCTCAAAGACGATCCAGTCTAATAGACCACACGAGTCAGAACACGAGTGAACACGAGTGAACACGAGTGAACACGAATGAACACGAATGAACACGAGTGAACACGAGCCATTGGGCATGGAACACGAATGAACACGAGCCATCCGGTTGAGAACACGAGTGAACACGAGCCATTAGATGGGGAACACGAGTGAACACGAGTCATTAGATGGAGAACACGAGTGATCGCTTGAAATAAGGGTGTGTAGCAATAATACTGAACAACCAATGAGAAACTAGAACAACAGCAAACGGCTTTGAACATCTATTGAACGTTAGATATAGGTTGACTATACATATCTAATCTAACGTTCAATAAACTTTGAGAAATTTTAATACAACTTAACAACTCTTCAACATAGCATACTCTTAACCTTATTTACTCGAGTGAGCGCCGCAGTGTTCATTTAATTTCGAGTAGCTACTTTTGATGCGGCGCTTATTCGGGGGTGGCGCTTGTCATTTTTTAAAGGCCTACTGCAATCAAAAAAAGTGATATGATTTTTTTGCATTTTTTGGTAAGCCTATTCGAACTGATCATTAAACCGTTTTCAAAATGAAAATTGATCGAATAGAACTGTTTTTACAAGCCCGCAAAGTCGTCGATTTTGCCATTTCAACTGCGACAGCCGTGACGTCATAGCCATGACATATTTAAAGTTTTTGTATGGAAAAGTATCGTAGCTTTTTACTGTACTCTTTATAGCTCAACAAATAGTTCATAAATTAAAAATTTTATCCTAAGGCATAAATATTAAGGTGTTTTCACAAATTTTAAAATTTTTGTCATAATTTTAGAAAACGGTTTAAGGGGAGTAATTGGGGTCTGAATTGGGGCAGTTTTGGACGTGACGTCAAACTGCGGGAGGGCGATCAGCCGCGGCGGAGAGCGGAAGCAGACAACGGGGATGATCATTATCGATGTTGTATTTCACTTGGACTTGCTCCAAGTCTCTCTCTTATATGTCAGAGTGAATTCTCTGACATATCTCCTTCCTTCTCCTTTTCTTCTTTCCCTTTTTTTCTTTTTCCCTCCCTTAGGTTTGTTTTGTTTTATCGAGAGATGACATATAAGAGAGAAACTTGGAGCAAGTCCATATTTCACTTGACTGAGTCGCATATATGTGAGACAACGAAGATATGTTTTGAGAATCTACATGGACTATTTATGCTCAGAGTTGGCTTTTTAAGATAGGCCTTTAATAGGGTTTGCAGTAGGCCTTTAATATAACAAGTCAGTTTTAAACAATCTTTTAGTAGTAAAGTATACAAGTTTTTGAAACAGTTAAGTGTGTTTTGATACAAGAAAATAAATTTCCGAGGTAGCGCCGCATTTCCAAAAAGATAACTGCGGCGCTCATACGGGGGCGGCGCTCACCCAAGTAAATACGGTAATGGCAATATGTAATTATCCGAACCTACGTAAAACTTTTCCAGAGCTTAAAGTTAAAAAGCCTAGTATCCATATAGTCGTTGAGGGTCGTTGGCAGTCTTTATGAGTCGCTGAAAATTAGGATCAGCGATGTGTATCCATATAGTCGTTGAGGGTCGTTGAGGGTCTTTGAGGGTCGTTGGCAGTCTTTCGCAGTCGTCGAGAGAATGTGATAAGAAAGCGCGCACAATAACAAAGTGACGCCAAATTTGTACGTTTGAAACATGACAGAGGCACACACGGAATTTTTGTTGCTGTTTTTCGCAAATATCATGTGTGTAAAAAGACCGAATACTTCTGCCATAAATTCGGACAAACCTAAGGCTCCAAAATTGCTATTTTGTAGCGAGTCAAACATCTCGAAATACCCCCACGTGGCCTTTGGCATCTTTACTTTGGCAAGAAAACATATCATATTACCATAAATCAAAGGATTCTCAGTCGTTTTATAGGTGTTGACGGTCGTTGAGGGTCGCTGAGATAGAAACTTTTCTATCTCGACGACCCTCAAAGACCCAGTCGTTTTGGGTCGCTGGAAGGATTAAAATCAATTTTTGACAGGTCTCTGCGTGATCGTTAATCTTTTCAGCGACTCCCAAAGACTGCCAAAGACCCTCAACGACCCTCAACGACTATATGGATACTAGGCTTTAATCTTTTCAGCGACTCCCAAAGACTGCCAAAGACCCTCAACGACCCTCAACGACTATATGGATACTAGGCTTTAGAGATTTTTCCAAACGAATCTTTTGTTGCTGTCATCTGCGGAGGAGCTCGACTTCCGCTGACAGAAGTCGTTTGCGCTTGCGTGACTCCACTTCCTGTTTCACTTTCATTTCTTTTGGTTTCCTTTCCTTCCTTCTTTCTTTTTTTCTATCTTGTTCTTTGACGTGTTTGCTTCAGTGGTGGCAGTTGTGTTCGTGTGGTTGTGGACACTGAATCAGGCTTTTAAGGTACGTAAAGTAAACTATTGCACAGAGTTAAGCTACAACATTAGTTTCGTTTTCGCTTGCATTTACATTGACTTTCATCCTATCTCTTTGTTTATGCAAATATTCTTGATTTGCGTTGCAAGTTTACGGTGTAGCATTTCGCTTAAGTCGGCTGTTTATCTATCAACGCCCATCCCACCACTGTTCTTAACCTGCAAATCAGACACTATGTCGACTCCTTTTGCATTTTTAGGTTATATAGATTAGAGGTAGAATTAAATAGTCTTGCAAGATGTGGAACCAACCTGTGAGTGTATATTTTGTCTTTTTCGTCTCATTGTTGTTCGAGCTCTTCATTCTTGTTCTTCTCATGTTTCCTTTGATTGTTTGCAGCCATTCGGTGGTGGCGGGAACAATCCTAACCAACGGGGACCATTTCAACAAGACCCATTTCAACAAGACCCATTTCAACAACACTCAGCACTTTTTCAGTCCATGTTACAGCAGCCCCTCTTTCAGCAGCCCCCTTTCCAGCAGCCTTTTCACCCTCCATCTGCCCCTGCACCCCAAGTCCAACCTTCAGCACCACGACCTGCACAAGGCCAATCAAATGGTAAGTAAAAACTGAATAAAGCAAAATCATTTAATCATAATAATACTAACAATAACAAATGCTCAAAATTGTTAATCTAACAGGTTTATTTGATCGGAATTCTGCTTATAATGCCAGATGTTGATGTGGGTGTTTCTGTTTTAAGATTATTTCCCTTGCAGAAAATCTTGTAAAGAATCCCAATTTTGAGCCAAGATTTTGGAATGCAGATGGTGCAACGAAAGAGTTTAATTCTGATCCTTGGGAAATATTAGAGACTGGAGGAGACGGTTGGCAATTAGAAAAAGGACCCCAAGGTAGAATTGTTGTTTGCTATTAATGTTTTACTTGAAAATCCACTCCTAGTGTATGTGATGCAGGTGCTTGTATTCAATTATTAATTGAAAGCAGACATATTCATTGACAATTTTCAAGTTATAAATTATTTATGTTTCTAAGAATCTGACTAGTAAGTAGTAACCACAATAGGAGTGGGTTGTGTTATCAGTGTGGCATGTTAATGCGCTAGAAGCTCTCAAGGGCTCCCAAACTTTATGGGCCAAATGTGAAGCCTAAAGGATTAAATAGATATTTTGCTAATTAAAACCAAATTAAACGAAATAAAGACTAAAAGACTTGGATTAATATATTTTTAAAATTTGTTTTTTCATTCACTGTTTCTACTGTAATTCTTTTTAGAACCCTTCTTTGTATATGCCCCTCTTGTGTGAGCCTCGTCTTGTTAATCCTTCGCAAGAATATTGAGCTCAATTATGAAGACATTGAAGTTGTGCAGTGGATCTATTACAAATAGCTGAAGTTTTAGCCAAGAATTTTATTAATCAATTGCATACTTTAGTTTACAGCTTAATATTAAATATAAAATCAAGCTAAAATGCTATGGAGGGAGGCTGTGAAATGATTCACTGTATTTATCCCGGAAAGCAAGCACGTATTTATTTTTTATCTATCTAGCTTGTTGAGACACATTCATTAGATTGGTGCAATTAACCTATTTGTTGTAGGCAGCATCGTACAGGGCTGTCCGATTGAAGCAGGACCTTATTCTCACTGTGTGGTTGGCTCTCATGATTGGTGCAAACGGTCCCAGACAATCAATCTTGCAGAAAAAGGCATCAGCAGCCAGGTTATGGACCAACAGAAGCCTTGCATTCATGTTTATGAGTGGTGTGTATTTCTTTAGTATTACGGAAAAGTTTTCCTGTGTGATTCTAACGATTCTTTAATTAAGTGCCACATTTACAAAAATGATAACTGCGGCGCTCATTCGGGGATGGTGCTCTTGAACTTTATCTCTTTCAAATGTGGCGCTCATACGGGGGCAGTGCTCCCTCAAGTAAATACGGTATGCCAAAATTGTTGATATTGGGAATAATTTGGGGAGTATTATCCTTTGAAGGTTTTTACAGATGATGGAGATTTCATTGTTTTTTATTTTTCAGGTTTTGTGCTCGCTCTGATTGTGACAGTGAATATTTCATGAATGTCACTCTTCTGGACAGATACAAGCAGCCACTGGACCACTTTGTTTCTGGTGTCAAGTCAGCCGGATCTCAGGACTGGCAGAAAATTGAGCACAAATTCTACAACTACCCACCCGGGGTGTGTTTCATCAGATTTGAAGATGGAACAAAAGATCGTAGCGGATGGGCAGGACAATTCGGTGCCAAAATGTGCCAGCCAACTGTGAAAGTTCTGCTTTGTGAGTGGGATATGATAACTCTCCAAACTCGACACCTAGCTTGTTTGTGTTCAACGTCTAAAAGCCATCCTGTTCTGTGATGGGGGCTTTATTAACTGATTATACAGTAAATACCCGCATATAAGGACCAGTGAATTAAGAATCTTCCAGGCTGAAATTCCTGCTCAAAACAATAGAAGAGACAATAGGTTATTGTATTTGAACAATAGGCTGGATGCAGAATTCACAGGTTCTTATACGCAGGTGTTTACTGTATTGTGCCCGTATGCCAATAAAAAGTTTGTAGTATTTTTATAGTTCAAGTATTTTTTTCATTTTTCAGCTCAAGCAGCACCTGCACCAACCCCAAGTTATCCTTCAAAACCTGGTAAAGGAATATTCAAAATAACGTTGACACTTTAACAAGTACCCTTTCATTCTTGCTTACACAACTGCAACTTATCTCTTGCTGGTCTAAATCTGCATGCACGTACATACCATTCCCATATTTAATGGTGGTTGCACATTAATGAATAGGATGTCAATTTGGAATCATAGGTTGCAACCTTTCGAGCAACTCTCTGGACAATATGAGTTAGAACTTGTTTCTTAATTTCGCTTTGCAGTCAACTTACTTACCAACCCAAGTTTCAGCGCGCGATTCTGGAATGGCAACAACGCATCCAGTATAGATTTCCATCCGTGGGTTATAGACAGCAATCCAGCAGGCTATTTGTTGGAAAGAGAGCCACAAGGTACACATTTCCATCTTTCTTTGCTTTGTCTGTGTTTTCCATGCTCACCCTCCGTTTGTTATTGATAATGAACCATGTTATTTACTATATAGTTTAGTTAGCTGTAAGGTATAACGAACCATGAAGAGAACTAAGGGTTATTTTGTTTTGTTTATTATATAGTTTGGTTAGCTGGAAGGTATAACGAACCTTGAAGAGAACTAAGGGTTATTTTGGTTTGTTTACTATATAGTTTAGTTAGTTGTAAGGTATAACGAACCTTGAAGAGAACTAAGGGTTATTTTGTTTTGTTTATTATATAGTTTAGTTAGTTGTAAGGTATAACGAACCTTGAAGAGAACTAAGGGTTATTTTGGTTTGTTTACTATATAGTTTAGTTAGTTGTAAGGTATAACGAACCTTGAAGAGAACCAAGGGTTATTTTGTTTTGTTTACTATATAGTTTAGTTAGTTGTAAGGTATAACGAACCTTGAAGAGAACTAAGGGTTATTTTGTTTTGTTTATTATATAGTTTAGTTAGTTGTAAGGTATAACGAACCTTGAAGAGAACTAAGGGTTATTTTGGTTTGTTTACTATATAGTTTAGTTAGTTGTAAGGTATAACGAACCTTGAAGAGAACTAAGGGTTATTTTGTTTTGTTTACTATATAGCTTAGTTAGTTGTAAGGTATAACGAACCTTGAAGAGAACTAAGGGTTATTTTGTTTTGTTTACTATATAGTTTAGTTAGTTGTAAGGTATAACGAACCTTGAAGAGAACTAAGGGTTATTTTGTTTTGTTTATTATATAGTTTGGTTAGTTGTAAGGTATAACGAACCTTGAAGAGAACTAAGGGTTATTTTGTTTTGTTTATTATATAGTTTAGTTAGTTGTAAGGTATAACGAACCTTGAAGAGAACTAAGGGTTATTTTGGTTTGTTTACTATATAGTTTAGTTAGTTGTAAGGTATAACGAACCTTGAAGAGAACCAAGGGTTATTTTGTTTTGTTTACTATATAGTTTAGTTAGTTGTAAGGTATAACGAACCTTGAAGAGAACTAAGGGTTATTTTGTTTTGTTTATTATATAGTTTAGTTAGTTGTAAGGTATAACGAACCTTGAAGAGAACTAAGGGTTATTTTGGTTTGTTTACTATATAGTTTAGTTAGTTGTAAGGTATAACGAACCTTGAAGAGAACTAAGGGTTATTTTGTTTTGTTTATTATATAGTTTAGTTAGTTGTAAGGTATAACGAACCTTGAAGAGAACTAAGGGTTATTTTGGTTTGTTTACTATATAGTTTGGTTAGCTGGAAGGTATAACGAACCTTGAAGAGAACTAAGGGTTATTTTGGTTTGTTTACTATATAGTTTAGTTAGTTGTAAGGTATAACGAACCTTGAAGAGAACTAAGGGTTATTTTGTTTTGTTTATTATATAGTTTAGTTAGTTGTAAGGTATAACGAACCTTGAAGAGAACTAAGGGTTATTTTGGTTTGTTTACTATATAGTTTGGTTAGCTGGAAGGTATAACGAACCTTGAAGAGAACTAAGGGTTATTTTGGTTTGTTTACTATATAGTTTAGTTAGTTGTAAGGTATAACGAACCTTGAAGAGAACTAAGGGTTATTTTGTTTTGTTTATTATATAGTTTAGTTAGTTGTAAGGTATAACGAACCTTGAAGAGAACTAAGGGTTATTTTGTTTTGTTTACTATATAGTTTAGTTAGTTGTAAGGTATAACGAACCTTGAAGAGAGCCAAGGGTTATTTTGTTTTGTTTATTATATAGTTTGGTTAGTTGTAAGGTATAACGAACCTTGAAGAGAACTAAGGGTTATTTTGTTTTGTTTATTATATAGTTTAGTTAGTTGTAAGGTATAACGAACCTTGAAGAGAACTAAGGGTTATTTTGGTTTGTTTACTATATAGTTTAGTTAGTTGTAAGGTATAACGAACCTTGAAGAGAACTAAGGGTTATTTTGTTTTGTTTATTATATAGTTTAGTTAGTTGTAAGGTATAGCGAACCTTGAAGAGAACTAAGGGTTATTTTGTTTTGTTTACTATATAGTTTAGTTAGTTGTAAGGTATAACGAACCTTGAAGAGAACTAAGGGTTATTTTGTTTTGTTTATTATATAGTTTAGTTAGTTGTAAGGTATAACGAACCATGAAGAGAACTAAGGGTTATTTTGTTTTGTTTACTATATAGTTTAGTTAGTTGTAAGGTATAACGAACCTTGAAGAGAACTAAGGGTTATTTTGTTTTGTTTACTATATAGTTTAGTTAGCTGTAAGGTATAACGAACCTTGAAGAGAACTAAGGGTTATTTTGTTTTGTTTATTATATAGTTTGGTTAGCTGTAAGGTATAACGAACCTTGAAGAGAACTAAGGGTTATTTTGTTTTGTTAGACGGTCCTACACTAGATTGTATTATGTTTCAGTTAAAAAGATCAGATGTTTAAACTGTATACCATGATGCTCTCCTTATCAGAAGCCCCGCGGCATATTGTCATGAATTGTTATTTTTGCAGGAACTGCTGCTCGCTATCCAGCTGACCTTACGTCATTTGACGTCTGGTGCATCAGCACATCTCACGAGATAAGCGAACGGTGTCAAATTGTTGACCTTGTCCAGAAGGGCTACAGTGCCCAGCAATTAGACTACGAAAGACCCAGCATCAAGGTCTATGAGTGGTACGTTATGTGTGGGATTGTTACGGGGATTCAAGGACGTACATATGAGGTTTAGTAAACGGATAGACATGGGTGGGATTCATAGAGAGTTGAGGGGTATATAGAGGGCTTCATTGAGGAAGAGGGGCAGGTAGATAGGTCTATCCAGGGGCGGGGTTGACAGAGAGAGTCGAAGGGTGGATGGAGGGTTTCATTAGCAGAGAGGGGTAGATGGGGGATGGAGGGGTGGATGTTTGGTTTTATCTATGTGTAGGGGATAGGACCCCAGGTTATTATGTTTTGAAGGGTATGTTAAGGATTAACGGAATAGATAGAGTCAAACTTTATCCTTGTTAAATTTTAATGCTTTGTTTATCCATGTAGACGGCGTTATTTAGAATTCGTATAATCCTCCATTCGTGTTTATATATGCAGGTGTGTTTTGGTTTGTAGGTTTGCGTCTCGTTCTGATTGCGAGGGGGAATACTTCATGAAAGTTTTTCTTCTTGACCAATACAGACAGAGAATCCCTCACTGTTCGTTCGAGACCCCCATGCAGATAGCTCCATCCAATTACTGGAAGAAGGAAGAGCACATTTTCACTAACATCCCTCCTGGTGTGCGATATGTGGAGTTCAGGGACGGGGGAAAGGATACGAAAATGTGGGCCGGCACTTTTGGGGCTAAAATGGTCGGAGCATTCGTTGGAGTTTTGCCGAGAGGTTAGCAGTGATTTGCGTACTGTATACACATGGATGTATTCTTATTAAAACGAGTCTTTGATGTCGCAGTTTGATCAAATTGAGCCCTATATTTCTGAGCGACGGCTGTGATTCTATGTAATAAATCTAGTCTACACAAAGAGCTGGAACTCTTTGTTTAATGAATAAATAATTTTATTATTGAATGAATTCAGATTGACTTGTTTGTCTCGATGTGTTCTGCAGGCTCATACATCCTATAAATCTTGTTATGCTTTTATCTTGTCACATCGTGTGTGTGTGTGTGTGTTTGGGATAATGGCACTTTGGTTACAATCCAACTGGGAGGGGGGAGATAATTTTGTTGGCTTGTTGTTGATATCATTTTTGAAGGATTCTTTCATGAGTTCTATAATCTCGGGAATTCCCTCGAAACTTTTCATGAAGGCCAAAACTTTGGAAACGGTCCACAGACAGAAAGCATGAAGCATTTTGTTTTGATTCAACATCTCGTATGTATAAAAATCACGGAAGGTGAGCTTGTCTCTGGCCATGAATATTCTGTGTCCAATGAAATCACTGAAGTGCTCGGGTATTTTACCAACCCCCTTCTTGCAACCATCCATCAAGTTGAAACTCGTGTTGTATTCTAGATTTATCACACCACGATTTATTATTGTTGAGTTGAATTGCTAGCCACTCAACTCCAGGCTCCGTGTTGTTTTGCGCGATAAGTGTTGAGCCTTTACACCGTTCTGGATCAGGCATTATACACAGACCAGTTGGTCTTAATGTGTTGCTTTTTTTGTAGGACCGGGTCCTGCTCCAACTCCAGCACCAGCTCCTGTCCCGCAGCTTTCACCTCTGCCACCAAAAAGTATGCATCATTCTATGTTATTAATGCTTTGTTATTCTATATATCAATACATTATTACACAGCTTTTTATAATGATATCGAGGCTCAAATTCCCTAAAATTTACGATTAATGGAAGAATAAAGCCAGACTCAAGCGCAATTAGGACTAGGATGTGTTGCAATACATGCCATGCTTTGTCGTCTGTTCATGCACCTTTGACGAGGTTTGCAGCCTTTCTAGCATATTCGAGCTCTCGTATAATTTCCTTCACGTATTAATATTCGTTTTTTCCAGCTAATCTCATAAGGAATCCGAATTTCACGCCACGACACGGCTGGAATGACAATACCTGCGATGTCATAGATTTCCATCCATGGACCGTTCTAGCTAACGGTGGTGATGGTGTAATTCTCGAGAGAACTCCATACGGTAAGCCTGATTGCCGGACACTTAACTCTGCCACACTGCTATAATGTCTTGTCGTGTATACCGTAAGCCTTGAATAGCCCCCCCCCCCAGAATAAACCTCTCTCCTCGAATAAGCCTCCATTTAAAAATGTATTTTTGCGAGAAAGCTTTTGGTGGCTTATTGTAGCGCCTTGATCACTGGGCTACACGGTTGTGTAACCTAGTGGTTAAGGCGCTGGGTTCGACTCTTTGGAACCCATGCCTTCACTGATTCAAATCCACATATGGTCAGAACCACGAACTACAAGCTTTCAGGTAACTCAACTGTCAATCCTTCCAAGGTCGGTAAGTGAGTACCCAGAATTTCTGGGGGTAAGGGTTTATACCAACTGGAGCCACATTGATAACAGCTGTCATAGCTGAATTGGCTATCCAGTATAAGTATCCGTATTTACTTGATAGGATTTACTGTATTCGATCAAACTACTTTGCTTTTGATTTTTCTTTGATTTTCGTTTAAATTTGTAGTACGTACTTTTTAGGGTCCGGAGCATCTTGCTATCCACCCGCACTGGGCAGCGGCATGCAGCACTGCATTGCAACCTCGCATAAGTGGTTCAGAAGGAGTCAGACTGTCGACATGTATGAGCATGGCTTCCAGGCACACATGTTCCAAAGACCGGTTCAAATATACGTTTGTGAATGGTAGGGTTTGGTTTCATGAATCTAATACCTGATTGGGATCAAGGCATCACGAATTGTAAATAAAACCAAAAGATACAATAAAAACCCGCATACGAGAACCTTGGGATTAAGAACCACCAGATATCTCTGCTCAAAAACAATATAAAAGACAATCGCCCATTGCTTTCTAACAATAGTCCATTGTTTTGTAAGAATAGGCTGGATGCAAATTTTACGCCTGCTTATACGCGGGTTTTTACTGCACTTCAAGAGCTTTCTGGATTATGCGTGCACTATATTAGTGAAATAAATCAACTGTTTAATTCACAATACCGGAAGCTATACTTAAAGAGGTGCTTTGTTTCGAGGGACACCATTGTATCTGTGATTCCTCGTTGTTTGTCTGGAATTACGTTTCACCCCTCTTACTTCATTTCCCCAATTCCGCAGAAGTTTGTTGTGGGAACATTTCAGGAAGACTGTATACATCACGGCTTTGCTTTCTTCTCAGGTTCACTTCTCGTGGCGACTGCATTGGAGAGTATGAGATCAAGGTGAAAGTCCTTGATGATCGAAAGAGGGTGATACCCCACTTGAAGTTCAATACTGGGGTGCGTCAAGCCCCCGGTGACAGATGGCAAAAGGTCGACCATCTATTTGACGGTCTCCCTCCAAATGCCCGCTATGTGCAGTTTGAAGATGGCGCGAAAGACACCAGAGTCTGGGCTGGTCACTATGGAGCGAGAATGGTGGGTGCTTCTGTTGTGGTTGGCGAAGATCTGCGACGTCACGTTGAAGAGTGCAGAATTTTGTGAGCAGCAAACATTATTGCTTTCATTATTTTTATTATTCTCAATGCTTTATTGCTGTTGTTTGATTTTAATCCTTGAATTTTCGTAACGATTTTTATTTGCAATTTACTGAAAGCCAGTGTCCAAGACATTCCAAAAATAGAATGGATTAATTTTACCAGTTTTCCTCTCATGACTTGACTGAGTGTTGCTTTTTAAGCACATACAGTAGATGTTTTATCACTTAACACTAGCCCCCACCTGCGATCGACGGGAACAAGTATTTTATTTTACTTTATGAGACCCTCCAAACCTTGAAGCAATTTGCCTTTTCTTCCCTTCTACGACACTGGCTTTCGTAAGTCGAATCTCGGATTTTTTAATTACAAGATTTTGAATCTGATAGTTTTTAAATTTCATTGTCTATTTACCCAACTAAGAAAGTGCTTATATAGTTTAAAATCATGCAATAATTAAGAAGTCAAATGCTTATGGTGTAAAATTAATTCGAATGCTTAAAACTGTTTTTCTGTGGGTCTTTCTGTATTTTGTTCCAAAAGGCTCGTGTTTGATTGGCTAAATGTTTGACAACTTACTATCGATTTCAATGAAAGCGTGTGAAATGCTACTTTGGTAAAACACGGACCAAGTGGTCTTCTTGTGGTCAGCGGTCGACCGGTCGCAATAGCCTCCCTTTGCTAACTCTGGCACGAAAGCCAACCATTTGAATTTTACACGTGCCTGAGGTGGGCGTTCTGCTTTCAGCAAGAACAGGCCTGGTTATTTATATTTTGAGCTGGAAAAACAAGTAAGTGAACACTACTTGCTGCTAAATTATACTTTAATGCTTAATAAATGTTGCATTTTTGAACTCATTGTGTACTTCAATGAAACTACATGAGGCTACATATAAACAAAAGTTTACCGCATGCTACATGCTATAGGTACCATTTAAATCCTGCATGGTGGCATGTTGACAATGTATTTAAAATTAAATTACAGAGCAGTTGTTTAATAAATGCGTATTGTAAGCAATGCAGTAGTGCTCGATAAATACAACTGAATGCTGTTATTTACAACCAACAAAAACCTTATGGGCCACTTGTTGCGTGACCTTCAGAATAATTTCAAAAAGTCATACCTCCGTAAAAACAAACTCCTGAGTTTTGGTTCCTTTGTGGTTTGTTAGTTGTATTTCAATTCCATTGTTACAAATAAGTTTGAGTTCAGTCAACACTGAACAATTCAGGTCTTTCAATTGGAGGTGCGGATGGGATGGATTCGGTTGTAGAGTTCACACGTTGTAGATTAGGGTAGAGACTCCCTTCTTCACGTTGAATGTAGTCTTCAGGGTTGGGCATCCTGCTACAATTATGGTCATTCTCATCCATGCTGTTGGGAGAGTTGGCACCACCATATGGCTGGTCATACAATCCTGGACCCGCTGCTGCCATCGGAGGAGGGTACGGAGGGTGGTACTGGTCTGCTGAAGAAAACCCAACATCTGGTATGCTCCATCCGTATGCCGGGTATGGTGGCTGTTGCCGTGACCTTAATGATGATGCCCCACTTGTTGATCCACTGTGCATGTTTATTTCAAGAAGACTTCTTCTTATGGCCTCTTGGATCTGTTGCTCCTCGCTACCATCAAGATTGTCCTGTGCTCTTTTTGGGCCACTGTTTCTGTAGCCTAAAATTTGAGTTGTAAAGCAAAGATAAGGGGAAATCCGGGGCAGAGAAATAATACTTTGGCATCAGCCCTGCAGAACCTGAAGCATGAATCTGTAGCAAAGATAGCGATTGCCTGTGTTTTGTATCACACAGCATGCGTGGGTGCTGTAAATGCCCGCATATAAGACCTAATGGATTAAGAACCTTGAAGCTGATATTTCTGTTCAAAACAATAGAAGAAACAATAGCCTATTGTGTTTGGATAATAGGCTGGATGCAAACCTTGCAGTTCTCATATGCAAGTTTTTGCTGTATCAAGATTACCTGATGTTCCAGATCTGTATGTGTATGATCCTCTGTTAGCCGGGTTATTCTGTGCTGTTGGAGCAGCTATGTCACCTAGAAATCAAATACACAGTTTGTTATTGTTCAATCAAGAGTTTGTGTGGCTTTAGCATTAGAAGCTGCCAGGTGGATGGATAGAAGAAGATCTCCTTTGTCATTACTTACCAAGTCTTGAGCCAATAAATCTGTCAATTAAATTGACAAGACCGTGCAATGGTCCTTCGACAAAAACCATGCCAACAATAATTCCAGCTAGATGTCCGATTAACGATGAATTTGGCACAAGTATTTTGATCAGTAGCAACTCAATCCAGCAGGCAAACTGTGCAGGCACTGTGAATGGAAGGCCAAGTACACTGACAGATTCTTGCCACATGTTCTGTGTTGTGAGTACCTTCAAGGCAAATATGACACCAGAGAAACCAGCAGCACACGTTGTTGTGTATGATGAGTCCCAAAGGAATATGGACAGAAAACGGTTCATGAAGATCATCAGCAACTGGGACAGCACAGCAAACACGGTGATGATGATAAAGAATTTTCTTGCACCGTAACGACGCTCCAACGTCCGACCTTTCCAGAGGAAAGACACCATGTTGAAGTACAAATGCATGCTGTCTAAGTGATGGAATGGTGCGAGAAAAAGGCGTTTCCATTGGCCGTGATGCCAGACGAGACGGTAACTCACACAGGCCTTGCCGACATCGCGAACTAGCCTCAATAGCCGCAGGTAAATTGCACTGTTGAATGCAATGAAGCCCAGGGTGACTGGAGGAATGTTAGGGAGGCCTACTCCAAATAGCTCAGCTGCAAGTAAGAGGACGCCAATCCCAAGTCCTCCGCCGCCTCTTCGTGTCGCCATGGCGAGTTTCTTTTGCACGGTATCCAGTTAATTCCTTTCTCCTTTTTGTGAAGGTTCAGTTCTCTCTGCAGTGTCCTGTCAAGCAGAATTATGCTCGCTTTTGCAGTTCGCCTAAAATGGCCTAAACCAATCAATTGACAAAATACTACACCAGCTCTCTCGCTTCTTTATCTTCTCTTTGACCTCGAAATTCTCAAACAGCATATCAAAATGTGTATAACTTGACTCAGGTAAACCAATTATCATAAATGAACGCCTTGATAATAATTTACTCGCTTTATAATGATCCTGGTTCACAAAGAACTTTCCTCGAGCTTTGAACACGTCTCCCTTGTTGTGTTACTATTTGTGGCCCTATGACGTAATCTGACGTAAATTCCGAAATTAGTTTATTTTCGTCATGCGAGGTAACTATTTTAACTGGTTGACCAAAGTTCAAAATACTGGCATATTCTTTGATTCATTTGTGTATTTTTGTGCGTTTCTTGCATCAGCCATTGAAATACAAAGTTTTAGATATTTCAAACCATTACTAAATCTGTGACATGCATGGTTTTGAAGAGCAGAGCACGTTGTGGCGATGGAAGTCGTTGATGTTGAGGGGGAGGGGTGGGCCGAGGGGCAGAGAAGGGGCAGGAAAGGGAGATGAGAGATGAGATGACGAAGAAATCTGCAAGAATAAAACAAAATCCCTTCTCTTCGTATAACCAACAATATTACATGAACTATTTCAATTTCCAAAATATGTATATTGATAAACATTTAAAAAATGAACGCTTCTGTAAATAAATAAACTTCTCTCTTTTATACTTATATAAAAATTGATTTTTACATCTTGCCATGTAACGAGTTTGATGGTTTTAAAAGCAAAGACGAAAGAAATCTTGAAATTCGTAGCAACCAGTGTTTCTTGCCTGACCACTGTGACGTTATCATCTTCCAAAAGAATGGTCCAAAAAGAAGGCTCAACATTGTCACTGACAGAATAACGAGGTAGACCTTGGGAGAATAAAAATATTCATCAGCATATGGTTTCTATATGTTTATAGTATATAGTAATGGTTCTATGTGTATATAGAATAGTATATAGTACATTATATAATATAGTGTATAATATATATAGTTTAGTATATAGTAGAGAGGTATCGTGTACCTCTCTTGATATCAGTTCAAATCTCCTTGCCCTGCTTCCAAGGACAAATGAGAATTCACTGATCTGGGTCAATCCGGAGGCTATCATCCATTTCGTCTTGCTGTCGCTGGGCAGGAGATAGCCAAGGACGAGTGAGGCAGCAAAAAACTGGAACAAAAGAAAACTGGAATAGATAGATTCCTAAATGAATAGATGGATGGATGGAGGGATTAATCATTGGATTAATGGATTCATGGATAATCCAATGGATTAATAGATAAACAGATGAATGGTTTAATGGATGGATTAATGGATTCATGGATGGATAGGTGTATGGATAGTTGGATGAATAGAAAAAAAATGGACTTACTTTGACAACGACAACTAACGCCGTGATTGGAACCATGATGGCAATCTCAGAGGCGACGAATGCTGGAAAGACGTGCAGGCCTGTATAAAACAAGAAGTGTATCAATATTGTTTTTCCCTTCCAAAGATACATGAAATAAAATCCATCATTGCAACTTCGAAATTCAAGGTTCTGTGTGGAGAAATTTGGACAACCTTGTGACGTATGTGGCAAGAGTCAGAAGAAAGGTCTTGGATATTATGGGCATGGCACGCATGGCACCACAATTTCAGGCACCACAACATCCACAGCGGTTGAGAACGCAGAATGGGATTAATCTACCAGCAACTCACCAATAGACGTGAAGAATAAACAGGAAAAGAAATCTCTGATTGATTCCGTGAATATTGTTGCCTGAAATAAAGAATTACAATCGTAAAGTACAACCATTAGGCGGCGACAGCATGGGGGCTTGGGGGGCTTGAACCACCCCTGGGAAATCTTGTTGAGGGCTTGGCTCCTTGAGAAAATTCTCCGCGCGAGTTGCCCTTATTATTTTTCAACTTGTTACATTTATTGGTTAACATTTTCATTCATTTTATTTTGACACTTTTATTGTTAATCCAAAGTCTGCTGTGTTCGTTAACCAGCTTTAGTTTTGTGTTAATTAGATACATCTTTAATAAAATGTATCTATATAAATGGTTAGGAGAACATGTGGTGTATATTTTCATCTGCAAGCTGAGCACTCCTTGGGAAACCCATATGTAGAAATACCTCTAAAAGGAAATTAGATTTCAGCCGGTAATAAGATTCCAGAAGGAGCTGTACGCAAACATGAAACTGAGGTTGTCATTGCAGGAAAGAGGTCACAGGTTGCTTATTTTCAATCGCTTACCTGTTTACATATTTGTTCACCCTGACTGCTGATAACTGCCCCGCAAATAAAGCACCCTAATTCCATTGATATGCCAAGGTGGTCGGTGAACTGAAATAGTAAAATACTGTATTGTATCGGATCATCTCTCTGATATATCTGAGTTTCTGACGTGCCTTGCTGTGCGCTTTATGGTGACTGTGATGCATGAAACTGCGCAGCCTCGCGTGAGAGTTGCAATGTCAATTAATGTGCAACGTGAGAGTTGCATTATACACGATATACAATAACACGAATGCACGAACGCAGTAGGCAAGTGCACGTATACTTACAAGTAACATTGAAAAGATGATTGTGACAGTACCAATCACCCCAGCCTCGTGCTTGCCAATGAGAGACAGCAACCTGCGTTATACAAATGACAAACCTACCCATTACAAATTGGTTAACAGCAAGGCTTAATCTATGATACTTTGAGCAGAATCATAGAATTACATTGGGTGCATTAGCCCCCTTGGTATTTCCGATTTCACACTGGCTGTCAGCAAAAAGTATAATTCTGAAAGGGGGCACATATTAAAGAAGTGACAGTCCACAAACCTGAAATATCTAGAAATGAACTGGGTTGCCAAAAATCCACTGATGAAGACCAAGAGACACATGGCTATTAACAGCTCCACGAGAGACCACACTGTGGTGAGAGCATTGTCAACAACATCTGAACAGGATTGAAAGAAAAAGAGTTAACCTATTTCTGTTGGAATTTTGAAGAATGGGAGGATATTGAGATTAGAACATGCTTGCTATTAATGCAAGTATGGCAGAGTTCTACAGAGGCTCTGGGTTCAAAGAGAGGGGATTACTTTATTATATTATAAATGCTTGTGAAAGATAACCTTTCGATCCGGCATGACTTGCGCCGTGCATCCAGTAGTGAATAACACCTTTGTTTGGGAGAATAGCAAATGAGGACTTGCTCTGTTCGTAGTGTCCTGCCAGAATCGGCAGCAGCCCCATGACAAGGCCAATTTGTACGTCTTGCATGACAAGTATACCCATCAGAATGTTTATGTAGTCATTACTTGCATCAGCTATATCTGCAAACAGAGATTTGAGTTGATTAAAATGTATTTTTATTTCATCAATCTACATACAATCAATTGATGTTATTTCAGTTTTATGATGCTGACTTTGTTTCATTGCAGATGGATGGCTATTGTCGGAAATGTCAAGCTGGTGCCTGGACTGATTAACAAGCATTTTACCACTTTGCCAGCACCTCATACCATCTTCATAAAGCAAGTTTGCTCAGGTGTGAAAGGAAGGTAAACAAACCTCTGTTCTCTTCATGACTCCCTGCCATAACTTTACTCATGATTGGCGTACTGGATAGCGATAAGCATGTTGCGACAAACAAGCTTTGACGGGGATTTATACCAAATAATGTCCCGAGGATAAGTCCTGTGACTGTTAGCAGGATGGTGATTGTGAATGATGCAAAAAATGAGGTACGCCAAACCTGAAGAAGAGTATAATGCTCATCATTTACAATTTATTTTGCAATATCTACTTTGTTGTAACTCCAAATTGGTTCCAAATTTTTGCTTGTAAACTAGCTCTGCCTGCCATGGTATAGAGCACTACG
>RQOL01000462.1:0-30564 GCA_013076295.1 Sanderia malayensis | reverse complement strand
AAGTTCATGGTTGCTTTACAATATTACCACAATTTACAAACTTCAATGTATTTTGTAAGTTGTACGAATTTCTAGGGCCAGATATTTCTTGGAGGGTGAATTTTTGTATCGCTGTGCTCAAACACAGGGATTCGATGTATCAAGATCAAGTTGTCAAAACACTCAGGATTATCTTATATCTTACCTCAATGGCCGTCAATCTCTGTCCAATCAAATCGTTGAATCAAGAAGAGCACAAGAAGATACCATTTTTAGTCTTGCATATCAATTTTTATGATACAGAAAAAAGTCTGCAGAAAATACACAAAAAAGTATTCAGTTCCGCTAAGTTGTGACTATTACTGTGCTGAGCCAACTCTTTTTTGTTGAACAAGTGGAACGTTTTGCTGCAATTTGCTAGTCTAATTTGGCCAGGACTTAGCTAAAGTTGTCTTCAAGTTGTCGTTGTTTATTTATATGAATGTTTTTTGGTGTCACAGCGTCGCGCAGTGGCGAGAGATATAGAGAAAATGGATTCTTAGTAACTGATATTCATATATTAAAAGCATCAATAACAAAGCGACATAATTGAACTTTGACAAGTAGGTTTTTAATGTCATCATCAGTCTTCCAAAATGCGTATGCCTTGACTATTCAGTTTTCTTTCAGAATCTGCAGGTAGACGTTTCAAGGATTCTCGTGAAACAGTTATCATGAAACTTGAAATTTGTTGAAATTCCACCAAACATGCACGCAGATAGTGCAGGTAGACGTTGCCGGTACTCACTCGTTGCTTGCCATTTGATGATATTCACTCCCTTTTTTCTTCGGTCTTTACGAGGACCCAATCAGATTCTGTGAACGATCTTTTGCAACTTTGGCAACATTTGACTTGGGCAGGACAGTTCTTTTAGTCGGCCTTATGCACCAAAGAAAAGCTGTTATGATGTGCCTGTCAGGGTTCAGCGGGTCCACATCCGACGGTGCACTTTCTGAAATTTTCTTTCCAACAACAGAGCATTGCACCACCTGACTTTCTTTTTGGCTAGGCTTGGAGCTTTTTGTTTTGCAAGCCTTATCGGTGTCACCTTTTGAGATGGTGGCTAGGTGGCTGATGTGCGTTGAAGGAACAATGCTGGCTCTTCCTTTTCTCCTCTCCTTTTCCCTCTTGGTGCTGATTTAGACCAGCAGATGATGGCTTCTTGTAGCACTCACTTTCTGCAGGAACTGCCTCAAAAACATTGTTGCATGCTCCTGTCTTCGTTTTGGACTCCATTGATTCCATCTAGCTTAATCTACGAAGAAGCTTTCATATCCAGGGGAAAGACGGTATCGACCAACACCCCTCAGAGCTGTACATCTTCGCCATAGAACTCGTCTACCCATTGGCTTAGAAGCTTGTTGATGTCAGTTACATTTCTGGAGCATTGGCCTTCTCTGATACCAATTTTCTGAAGCCTGTGACCGCTTTCAGGCCATTTGTATAAAATCGGCCATGATGTTCAGACGTGAACGAGCTGAGAGAACCAGGTTTGATTTAAAAGAGCTGATCGTTTTGCAGAGAACCATGAATGAAATTAGGTAGAAGGTGGTCCCAGATTTCTTTCAGGCTCGCCAATTTAGCATAAAATCATCTTTGTCTGCAGCACCAGCAAGTCCAAATTCCTCCACAAACCTGCCCTGTCTGCCGTATATATCTTGCATTATTTGTTGCATTGTGCTTTTGTTTGCTCTCATTTCCTTTAAATGCCTTGCATCTGCTCTTTCATATGCTGTGTACATTACAGACTCTGAGCACTTTTGAAAATGTCTTTCAAACCATTAGCCACTGCATTGTCTAGATTGTGGTCAATTTGCTGGACCATCAGTAGTTCCGGCTTTTAGAATATCATTTCCACAGCGAAATGCCTACAAAAATTGTGGAGCTTTCAGTGATAAAAAACATTAGTACAGTTCATTACCCTTTTCTTAGAGAGTATAATGAAAATTTATGTCCTGAAATATGGGAGAAAATGTGCAGAAGTGGACATGACGGAGTTGCCTTCACCTTGTAGACAAATTTTGAGTTCCGTCGCTCTTCTTCTGGTCCCTCAAGGTCAAATATACAGCATTAACAATGGCTAAAGTCCTTGCTCTGCAAAGCATGACGTGCATTGAAGATTTTCTCACCTTTGCTTCTTTGATGAGATCGCGGTAGACTTTAGCCCGTTGTATGCCCTCACTTACGAACTTCTCTGTTCTTTTCTTTACAGCAGGGTGTTGCCTTACATATGCTGGTGCATGTGGACGTTTTGCATTCCCATGCCTTGCAACAATAAATTGGCAATCGTTTCCATCCATCCAGCGATTTGACATATAATAATATGGCATTGTTTCTTTGCAGTCTGCTCTTCTTGCAGTAGCAAGCATTTGAACAAACATTGGGTTACATTTGTTCTGTCTGTGAATGCGTGACAGCTCATATACTTCACTGACGGACACTTACTTTTTCTGTATCCGTGACCCAACTCTCTCATTGACAAAAAATTCGTCATCAACTTTACGAACAGCCTTGCAACTCCAGCCACCATCGCTGACAATTACATGATACAAGCGTTTTGGACAACCTTTCTGTACATAGGCTTCATTTCCGCTCTCACCAAATCCATCCCAACAATATCTTTATTAAAGGTACACATATAACCATGTCTTATGGATGAGGGTGCTTTCTTGCTCTCATAGTATTCGGGATGGCTGAGCAGAACATTTAATATGGCATTTGCAGTATCGGTGATATGGCTATCATCAACACAGTCTGCTTCAGTACCTAACCAGATATCAAGAACACCTTCGAAAATGCTAATCCGATTATTGCCCAATCTTTCTTGGCAGGAATATTCTTCATTGTTGTTAGCACCACCCAGCGTCTCTGTACTGCCACAATAAAGCCCATCCTCTTCCTCGGCAGAGCTAGATATTATCAACGGCTCTTGACGCAGAACTTCATTGCCATCTCCCTGTATAACAATTTCATTATTAGAACAAGAAACCTGTCACAGCCACGTAACCAAGTCTGAAAACATAAATTTTAAAAACAAAAAGGGTTCCACATATTTAGGCTTTAAGAAGCAGTTTAAGACTGAGTTAGAGGCTAGAGTATGGCCACATCGAAATGATGACGTCATAGTGTTATAAAAATATCTAATAAACTGAAAACCAAAAATATTGTTCCAAGGGTCTGCAGTGGCTATTAGTACTATTCAATGACAGCATTTAAACAACCATAAAGAAGCCAATGAAAATACATGGGGGCATTTTTATATAACAGTGTGTCCCAATGATGTCAGCAATGCAGAGGTCAGTAGAATGCTGCAGCAATGTAGCACAGTTTTAAGGCTCCTTGTGTCATACATGCTCAAAATCCGTTGCACAATGCAAAGTCTAGCACATGATTACAATTTTCAGAGAATTTCCCTGTAAGGCGGGCTTTATATAGAAGAATAAAAGTTGAATGCAAAATATTGTATCGAAGAAAGGATCAAAAAAGAGATGATGTAATAGAGAAAGGGGCTTAATAGAATTTTTAATCGAATGTAAAGATTGCAGATCGCCATGAAAGTGGGTCTCTCATGTACATGGATTTTCATGGCATTTTGTAATATGCTAGTGACAATGTAAAGAAAAAAGTACACTTGCCAAATAATCCAAGAACACGTTTGCCACAGCAAACACGTTTGCCACAGCCACAGATTCTGCAATCCTTCCAAATTGGCCGCTTCATCGTATTTAGGTATATTAAAACCAAATGCGATCATGGTAGGCATTTCTGCATGATCTTTCTTCATCGCGTCTTGTAGCACATGGACATCACGAATCGTGTTGCAAATGTATGCATTTGATATGTTTCCACATATACGAAATGGAATGTTGTCCATGAATTTGAACAATGGTCCATGTCGTACCATAGTTAGCTAAAAAACAAATCGCATTGCAAAAAAATGAGTAGGGAAGCGCTTTATACAACCTTACATATTATCTATTGTTTGGTTATTGATCAAGAAAGAAAAGACAAGAAAAGACAAGCAATTTGCCGTAAATCCTTGAATAAGCCACCACCTCCAAATATGCCCCCGTTTTGATAATCATTTGCAATCATCTGCGTTATCAGTGCGGTACTGATAACACAGTTAAAGGAAATAATAACATATGTTTTTGCAAATGAACTAGTATTTAAGAAGATAAATACACGAACAAGAGATTATTGACCCACTTCACTTCACGACTAGGGGTCATCACTCGCTTTACTCGTTCGCCCCAGCCCGTCAAGTAAAAAAAGCTTAATGTGGTTGGCGCGCTTCGCATGCTGCATTCGCTCCCGCTCATGCCCATACATACATACATACATACATACATGCATACATTCATGAGCCGGGTTCAGTCGCTTCGCTCCCTCCCCCGGGCCCGTCAAGTTAACAAAGCTTAATCTGGTTGGCGCGCTCCACATGCTGCATTCACTGCTGCTCATGCCCATACATACATACATACATACATACATACATACATACATACATACATACTGTACCTAAATACTATACTAACATACTATACCTACTATACAAACATACTATAACTACCATACAAACATACTATACCTACTATACCTACTATACCTACTATGCCTACTATAAAATCATACTATACCCCAGCTACCCTTTTTTGTCATTGGTTCTTGGAAGTTGCTTTCTCATTACCCCCAAAAACGTGTCACCTATGCAATGCTTTTCTTTACAACAAGTAATGTGAAATAGCAAGACTCCAAATGCTACATACCCTTTTTAAATGTTGTTCCAAATTTCAGACAATCGTCCACATAAATTGTGAGACTGCCTTTGTCTTTCCCCTCCCCCAAACAATCAATGTTGGTTAGGTGTCGTTTCTCAGCTTCGTTGAGGATATGATGAGGTTTTCTTTCCATAATAATTGCAACATTGCATAGTCAGGGGAAGGGAAAGCTGGAGAATCATTTTTGGTGCAAACGTTTGCCAAAAAACGTACTGCTATCTTGTATTTTTGCGAATCTCAATGTATTTTGTGAAGGATTGTCCTACAAATTTTTACACTTAGAATTTTTTTCAAGTTGCATCCTCGTTATCTGCGATTCTAGTCATGCGCTTGTCAATGGATAGTATTGCAGAGTGACTAACTGATGTTATAGTGTAGAATATTGAAATTTAATTGTTTATAGGGAGTCCTGGGACGTTTTTGGGGGGGATTTGGGAGTATAAGCCGAATGTGAAGATTTTGTTGCATGCACAAAAGCTTAAAAGTTGCTCCATGGTGACTAATCCTTGGGAACGAGGAACTGAAATTACTTTCATACCGCTTGAGTTGGAATGGCATGTACAATTCAATTACTGTGGCGTCTACTTTGATATGCAATGTGGTCGGATGAGATGGGAAAGGGTGGATGCAATTTTTTATCAAAACACATAGTGAAGCCTAATATAAGAGTTACTTACCAATTCCTGTTGTTTCCAATATTTTTGCATTATCTTTTGTCATTGACCTTGAGAAACAAGAGAAAAAACACATGCTTTGAGGACCTCAATTATGCACCTGAATTTTAGATAATCAATTGAACAGTTTGCTACTTCCTTAATGTGCATATTGCACTTAGCAACAAGTGTGAACATGTTATTAGTATAGGGCTTTCTTAAATGTTACAGAATCGTACATAAGACCATGAAGCCCAAGTGCAAACTTAACCGAGTTCCCCTGGCTGTTTCAATTCACTGGCACTATCTTCACCAAGATCAAAATAAAACATGGAGGGAAATTTCAGAAGTCAAAAAATATGAAAAATATTCCAAAGCAACAATTTGTAGACATATGAAACGGCCAATCCAGGACACAACTGTTGACAAAAGAAAAAATAACAAAGGTCGCCCCCCAAAACTTACTGTTTGAGACAAACATAATATTCTGCGACAGGTTGAAATTTTGCGAAAAGACTATGGGTATTTCACAACAAAGAGACTGAAAGTGTTTGCTGGTGTGTCACCGGATATTTCTGATGAAACAGTGAGGCACGTGTTGAGAAAAGCTGGATTTAAGTATTCGCATTCAAGGAAGAAGGGAGTTTTGAGTCGAAAAGATCTCAAACTTAGATATGAATTTGCTAAGAAGGTTCGCAGTTCATTGACACCATCCGTTTGGACGGATCATGTAGTTCAATCCGATCGAAAATGTTTTCCACAACGTTAAGTCAAGACTGCGAGGAGATGCATTTAACAACAGAATAACGGACAAGACGTACTCAGAATTTTGTGAAAGAGCTAAACAGAGACTACTGAATTATTCCCCCGAAATTATTGATAAAACAATTGCATCTATGGATAAACGTATTGATATGGTAAAGAAGGCAAAAGGCCAGCGAATTAAGTATTTAGGTGTCATGACGATGAATAATTTATAGGTGAGGCATATTTTCTTTATTCCAGCGTGTTACCGACGAGTTACCATACGAGTTACCATTATCTATATAGGCTTCAAACCGGTGATTGACGTGTTACCACGAGTTAACATAGAGTCCATAAAAATAAGGAAGAGATAAGTTCTTTTAAAAACATGGTAACTCGTGGTAACACGTCAATCTCTGGTGTGAAGCCTATATAGAAAATGGTAACTCGTATGGTAACTCGTTGGTAACACGTTGGTAACGCGTTGGAGACAATGCAAGAAAAATTAAATGCAGAACATTACATTCTGCAAACTTTCAGTCCCATAATGTTTTAAAGTCAGTTTTCTTATAACAGAACAAGTTTTGCAAAAGAAGCACCACGTGGTGCTATTCTTTTCTGATTTTCCTCCTCAAAAACATGCTTGAAATGCACCAACCTCCACCGACTGTTCATCATGTCTGTTTTACGCTCGTCTTCTGCGTTGAAAGGTCCTCAGTAAGCAATGGGAGACTTTCCTGTTGCGAATATAGGGACATCAGACTGAATGACTACATCTGATGTGAAGTGATTCTTTGGAGCTGGCAGCTTCACTGTCTCACCTTCAAGAAGCAGTAGCAAGTCTTTCCACGTAATGACCTCCTTGCTGAATCGGAAGTCTTGCAACAATATCACTTCTGCTTTGTCAGCACCCACCCAAGCGTATTTGTCATTTGCTGGGCTGTCAAAAAGGCCTTCTCCAAATATACTCTGCAGGGGCTTCAACATGAATGTTTTGGCGCAATTTGACCGGCCATATATCATGAGGTTACGGAATTTTCCTCTCCCCAATACCAAAAGATCTCGAATGTATTTGGCAAACACAGCTGGATCTACTCCATTCAAGGTTAAAACCTCCAGGGCGCACTCCATCCAGCTCCCATGACATTCATGAAGGCAGCCATTTTTTGCAGCATCTCGCACCTTATCGATTCTGCTAACTTGGCGGAGAGCTAAACCACTTGATGCAGGCTTTAAAAGCCAAGACTTGCTGATAAGCTTATCTAATGTCTTCTGACCACGGGAAAACAAGAAAATCGCCAAATCACATTCACCTTCTTGCTTACACGAATCTGCTTTTGCAAATAGCTCCTGTAGATTGTGAATGTTGTTTTTGACAACATAATCACAAACTTCAAGATTGCTAAGGCGCCTCTTGATTTTGCTGCTTGTGCATTTCTGCGAACTTGGTCATGCAGATCTGCGCTTTCTGCTGCCTTCACGAAGCGCAGCGGTGGAAGCTTTTGTGCATGGAGATCCCACTTCAGACAAATTGGGATGACCTGGACTGTGTGCAACTTCTGTATCTGACTTGCACAAATATCGATATGCATAGATATAATGACTGTGACTGTCAGAAAAATTGACAACAATGTTGTGATTCTTCGTGATGTCTCTCTTGACACTCAACCACTTTTTCACCCCTGTCAGCTTCAAACAGCAGTGATAGTGAAACCCACCAGCTTCGTGCATCTCTTTACAACAGGCCCAATGGGGCACTTTTACTTTGCTGTTCCCACTATTAAACTCCTTTTCCAACATCATACCGAAACTTTCCCTTGTTGTAAATTTGTGGTAATCAGCCTGGGAATAGGTCACCAGGTACTGCCTCTTTCCACTACAAGACATTTGCAAATCAGATTCAGACATTATCAAATAGAACATGTGCTTATTGTTGATTTGAAAAAATGAATAGAACGCGCCAATTCACAGCCAACTCATTCACCAGTGATATGTGATTAAAATCTCACAACACTCCCATTACTTCCTGCAAATCTATGGGGTATCAATAGCCACATGATATTTATAATCCAATTCCAGGCAATACTTCAGAAGTTGAATTTTGCAACAGCGACGTCTCCGTTTTTCTTGTGTCTTCTTCTTTGTCATATCATTTGGTAAGTACAATTATTGTATGCGTAACATTGTGAAATTAGCGATTGTCCCAACTGCATGTATACTCGGTCAAAATGTCGAAATAAACATGACTGAGGACACTAGAAAACCTTTGTTTACGCGTTTGGCCTAACGTAAAAACTTGTGAATCATGTTGTTTCTTTAGAAACATATTCATTTTCGGTGAAATAACTAAATCTTATGTGAAATAGTTACCCTTTCTCTCATTTACCCCAGCTACCCTTTTTGTCATTGGTTCTCGGAAGTTGCTTTCTCATTACCCCCAAAAACGTGTCACCTATGCAATGCTTTTCTTTACAACAAGTAATGTGAAATAGCAAGACTCCAAATGCTACATACCCTTTTCAAATGTTCTTCCAAATTTCAGACAATCGTCCACATAAATTGTGAGACTGCCTTTGTCTTTCCCCTCCCCCAAACGATCAATGTTGGTTAGGTGTTGTTTCTCAGCTTCTTTGAGGATATGATGAGGTTTTCTTTCCATAATAATGGCAACATTGCATAGTCAGGGGAAGGTAAAGCTGGCTGGCAGGTTCTTGGCGTGTTCTTGGATTGTTCTTGGAGTGTTCAGCCTGTTCTTGGGTTGTTCTGTGTTCTGCTTTTTAGTATTGTCGATTTCAAGTGACTTGCGAATACACGTTTTTTTATAAGAAACCTAGGAGAAGCTTCACTAGTCAACGTTTCTTAAATTTAGGGGCATTTTAGACACATTTCACCAGTAAGAATTTCTTAACAGTTTCTTAATAAATTATTTATAAAAACACAACAGAACAAATTAAAAACAGGCTAAGGGTTAGTTTGCAAACGTTTGTGGCTAATGTTGGTTGTACAAGTATCATGTCCACACCATTAATGTCAAAACTAGTGATATAGTCCTCGCTTTCGTCTTCAAACTCGATATTCGATATTCACAGAGCTTAGTGTTGTACCATCTAATTGCCTGTGCGCCATTCATCGTAAAATGCCTGCATTGTGCGACCAATCATGTCATGGTTGTATACTCGATAGGTTGTATTGTATACTTGTATGCATTTACTTCATCGATTCTTTCTTGTGCCTCATCTTCAGTTGGCTCGAGCTCTTCATCAGATGCAATGTCTACATCTTCAGGCGGGGATGCAACTTCTTGTGGAGGGCATTCTATATGATTTTCGCCAGCTGCTACTTGTAATTGTGGTGGCAACTTATAACCAGGCAACCCTTCTGGCTGGATTTTTTCATCTTCAGAGCCGCCCGCAGTTATCAAGCAAACTGTTTTCTCAAAGCAGCGGTGGCGTGATTTTGCATAGCTGTTGCTAGACAAACGCTTAACAGCCTCACCCACCCAATGTGTGATCAGGATTTTTCGCTGCTTTACATCAAGCTTGTGCTCAGAATTACCCAGCCACAGATCGATGTTTTCATCGTCTTCCAGCCACTCGTCTTGAATAGTGCGGGTCATGGATTTTAACATGCTGCCAAATCCACAATCAACCGGTTGCCCGATATCGGTTGCACCAGCTACCCCGTACCATACAATGCCATTTATTTTTCTGACTTCACTGCAGATTAATTCATTTGACTGAGCGCTTAGGTTATCACAAAACAAGACAAATTCTTCATTTCCTGCACCATCCTTTTCCACGGCAGGCTTCAAGGTTTTTTGACCCAATCAACGCAGAAGGCAGTGTCAGCCCAGGCATTGGCTTGCCAGTAGACATTGACGTCTTTGTGATATGCTTGTGTCTCATCAGGAGAAATTCGTTATCCTGTCCCCCGAAATATGATAGCAACTAGGAAGGCTGGCGCGCTTCGCGCGCCACCTCCCTAGTATGTTGGCCTTCGATGTGAGTGGAACAGCGATCTTGAGCAAAAGTGGCGTGGGCTTCTGTTGTTTTGGCCTTCCATCTGAGTGGAACAGCAATGCTCAACAAAAGTGGCGTGGGCTTCTGTTGTTTCGGCCTCCCATCTGAGTGGGACAGTGATGTTCAAGAAAGGTGGGGTGGGGTTATGTTGCTTTGGCCTTCGGTCTGAGTGGGACAGTGATCTTCAACAAAAATGGGGGTGGGTTTCTGTTTTTTTGGCCTTCGATCTGATCGGAACAGGGATCTTCAAGAAACGTGGCATGGGCTTCTGTTGTTTTGGCCTTCCATCTGAGTGGGAGAGCGATGTTCATCAAAAGTGGGGTGGGGTTATGTTGTTTTGGCCTTCAGCCTGAGTGGGACAGTGATCTTAAACAAAAGTGGCGTGGGTTTCTGTTGGTTGGCCTTCGACCTGAGTGGGACAGTGATCTTCAACAAAAATTGGGGTGTGTTTCTGCTGTTTTGGCCCTCGACCTAAGTGAGACAGTGATCTTCAACAAAAATTGGGGTGTGTTTCTGTTGTTTTGGCCTTCGACCTAAGTGAGACAGTGATCTTCAACAAAAATTGGGGTGGGGTTATGTTGTTTTGGCCTTCGGCCTGAGTGGGACAGCGATTTTAAACAGAAATGGGGTAGGTTTCTGTTGTTTTGGCTTTCGACCTGAGCAGGACAGTGATCTTCAACAAAAATTGGGGTGGGTTTCTGTTGTTTTGGCCTTCGATCTGAGTGGGACAGCGATTTTCAAGAAAGGTGTGGTGGGTTTGTGTTGTTTTGGCCTTCGATTTGAGCGGAACAGCGATCTTCAACAACAGTGGGGTGGGTTGCTGTATTTTAGACCTTCGATCTGAGTTGAATAGCGATCTTAAACAAAAGTGGGGTGGGTTTTTTATTGTTATTGCCTCTGATCTGAGTGGAACAGTGATGTTGAACAAACGTGGGATGGACACGCAAAGTAATATACTTTCAGTTGAAATTATGCAAGTTTATTAGTTCCATCCATTCCCCAAACACCTAGTCCATGGAACCCCCGAGCCCCGGTTTCCATTCCAGGTTGTTCCAGGTCCATGTTTTCCCCTGATGCGAGAAATCCGGCACTTTATTCGGCGTGGCAGAAACACCTCAACTCAAAACCCACGCAGAGAAGAAGCTCCGTGAACAATAGATCAGAAAGTAATATCAGAAAACCCATGCGAATGAATTGATCCACTGCATTTTGATTAAAGAATAAACAATTTAAAAAATTCAGATTAAATTTCTCCCGAGCGCACGGTGCATGTAATCCTGAGCCCCGATTGCCTTTCCAAGTTGTTCCGGCTCCATGTTTTTCTCCATGCACAAATTTCACCAGCTATTTTAGCCAGTGTGGCAGAAACGCCTCAACTGGAACCCCATGCAGAGAAACATTGTCAACAAAGGATCAGATTTGTGAGTACATAATATGAAAAAGCAGATTCAGACTGAATTTATCAATTTCATTCGAAACTTCGATTAAAGAATACACAATTTTAATACAACAGATGGTACTCAATAACGCATGTTTATAGCTACACCAATTCTATGAAAGCAGTACAAAAAGCCCATTATGAGAATTTTAGAGGGGCCCCGAAGTTAAATGCTTCTAAACACCCGGGTACCAGTCGAAAATGATTAAATATAAGTGCTTTTAAATACAGCAGGTCATGAAAGTTTTTAAACAATATACTCACATCTTTTACAAGGCAAAATCCGCAACTTTCGTGTTTTAAGTAGGGAATCACGCTCAGTGACAGGCACTTTTAGAATCCAAGTGGAATTGAAGCAACCTTTCCAGCATTTATCTGATTCAGAAAAAAAAGTGATGTGCTTGAAAGATGAATTCACAATGTTAGCAGGCGAATGGCAAGTCGGCAATAGTAATTCAGCAAAATAGCTTTTAGGCAACTCCACGTGTTTAGAACAATGGTTTAGAACGCCTTCGGTTCAGTGAAATCCCGAAATTGCTGTTTCTGAAATTCGTGATTTAAATCGTTGTATCCAAGCCTGTTATTAAAAACACAGAATCTCATCATTCATCGGTTAAGTATTCGATTTAATATAGTGGAGATTTGTAAAGCAAAGAAATATTTGGAAATGCAAGGCCCGTGAAAATTTCTATAAACCAGTTCATCAGAATATATTGAACTCGCAATACGAAGGATACAAAGAAGTTTAGTAAAGGCAATTAGAAACAACTTAGCCACTTACCAGTAGAGTTCTGCTCGTAACAGTTCTGAAGAGTAACATTCAAGTAAAATTCCAGTTGATGGCAAAGGAGGGCAAAATAGCTTTTAGACAACTGTACCACGTGCTTTGAAGGCCTTCGGTTGAGTGAAAGCACGAAATTGCTGTTTCTGAAATTCCTTATTTAGATCGTTGCATCCAGACCTGTAATTATAAAAGCAGAATTTGATCATTCATCGTTTTAGTATTCGATTTAGTACAGTGGGGATTTCTAAAGCAAAGGATTATTTAGAAATTTAGAGCGCGTAAAAATTTCTATAAACCAGTTGACCTGAATATATTGAAATCAAGATAAGAAGGTACAAAGAAATTGAGTAAAGGCAAACAGAAACAACTTAGCCACTTACCAGTTAAATCCTGAAGCTTTTAGTTGGAAATCTCGAGCAAAGCGGCAACAAAAATAAAACAACCATCCAAGGAAAAAATCCATTCGGTTTGCCTGCCCATCCCAAAAGTTCGAAAATCAAAAACCAATTGCACACTTTCCTTGTCAACCAAAGGTCACGGTAACAAAGGATGCAAACGAATAAGTGCGAAACGTAACAGGGTTTCATTGTTTCGAAAAGGCTTAGCAACGCAAAACAACGCACAACCAATCTTTACAGAAACAGAACATCATCCAGACGCCGTAATGGTCAGGGGGTCGCGGAGCACAACACGTTTTGTTCTATTCAAAAGCTTCAGTATGCAACAAAGCTCTGGACACGTCCCCCGGCACGCAAAACAAAAGGCGAAAGAGCAGCACGCACTCCATTCTCTCACACGAAAGAGAAAGGCCTCATTACGGGACAACAAAGGGTGAAATATTTTCGAAGCAGAAAATGGGAAATATCTCTAAAACGATAAGGAATTTAAAAAAATAAAATAATTTCTAGGCTTGTCCAGTGGAAGGCGAAGACATCTAGGTTTTAGTATTATAGTGATTCTGACTGGCGGTCCAGCGGGGGAAAAGCACGCTTGCAATGTGCATTGACATTTCTCAAGACCAGGTCCAGGGGTGGTTATGAAATTATGCGGCAATTATGCTTATTATGCGGCTTATTATTGTTATGCTTAATATTTTTGGCGCGTCGCGAACATAAAGTTTGAATATTGATACCATAGCAACAGAATGAAAATGGCATCGGACGATAAATATAGATAACTGAATTCGAGGCCTCCTGAAAAGGTCACAAAAGGCATAAGTGTTGTCAGTATGAAACCGGAAAAACCATGCTAGTGGACTGATAGTCGGCAATATAATAATGATAGTTGTGACAAATGATTGACAACAGAAAATTAAGACTTTTCAAGATAACGAAATGTAATGGTACATGCATCACTCGTACATTATATTCAGATAAATAGTACATTAATGTTTTAAGATATATAGTTTTTGTTGCAACTTAAAAAGTTAAAGTGTTCTGCTTTCAACCCTTGTGTGTTATTTATATTTTATCATCAATCGTGCATTTTCGTCATTCTCTGTGTAATTATCAATAAAGGGTACTGCAAATTATAGAAATACTAGCCGGGGGCGCTCGCGTTCGCTCGCTTCCCGGAAGGGGGCAAGTGAAAAAAACTTAATGAGGTTGGCGCACTTCGTGCGCTGCATTCATTTACGCTCATGCCTCCTTCAACCCCACGTACCATGGGTTGGCTCGCTGCGCTCGCCTGTGGTTGGCGCACTCTGTGCGCTGCATTCGCCTACGCTCATGCCCCTTTCAACCCCACGTACCATGGGTTAGCTCGCTTCCCGGAGGGGGGCAAATGAAAAAAACTTAATGAGGTTGTTAATGTCGCACTTTCTTGCCAAAAACAATAGATTCGACCCGAAACAATAGGTCGAACGCCTCAAAACAATGGGCCGAAACGGCGAACCATGTAATCAAAAAGGCTTTTTTGTTTGTACATTATTTGTGCTAAATTTCAAATCGAAAGTGCCAATTATCAATTAGACCAAGGTTATCTATTTTTGGTTTCGTTTTCTTAAAGTTCTTTTGAATTATTCCAATAATTATTCTGCTAATTGTCCTATCACGAAAAAACTACGGTTTACGGTAGCGAAACTTCCAAATTGGCATTGCGAACTCCATTTTCGAATCACGTATTCGCTGTTCACGTGACCCGTTTCGCCTTTTGCTGTAATTTGATTGGCTCTTTCGCGACTTCACGTGAACAGTCACGCGTTTGTCGTTATCATGCAAATTTGCCCTCGGGTTGAACAGCAGGTACTTTTGGAGAAGACGCGTGTTTTTGTTTTCAACACAAAGGATAACTGGGCGCCTTTCAAAGTGTTTCACGACCTGAATTATCTTTGTAAAGCCTTGCTAATTGTTTGAGTGAAGTGAAGCGTATGCAGCGCACGAAGTGCGCCCTATCAGACTATGTTTCTTGATAATAGATAGACAGGCGAGCGAAGCGAGGTAACCCATTGTACGTGGGGTTGAAAGAGGAATGAGCGAAGCGAATGCAGCGCACAAAGTGCGCCCTATCAGACAATGTTTCTTGATAATAGATAGACAGGCGAGCGCAGCGAGCTAACCCATTGTATGTGGGGTTGAAAGAGGAGAGCTAACCCAGCGCACAAAGTGCACCCTATCAGACAATGTTTCTTGATAATAGATAGACAGGCGAGCGCAGCGAGCTACGAATGCAGCGCACAAAGTGCGCCAACCAGATTAATCTTCTTTTACTTGACAGGCTGGGGCGAACGAGTGAAGCGAGTGATGACCCCTAGTACCTACATACTATACCAACATACTATACCTACTATACCTACATACTATACCTACATACTATACAAACATACTATACCAACATACTATACCTACTATGCCTACATACTCTACCTACGTACTCTACCAACATACTATACGTACTATAAAAACATACTATACCTACTATACCTACTATACAAACATAGTATACCTACTATACCTACTTTACAAGCCTACTATACCTACTATACCTACTATAAAAACATACTATGCCTGCTAAAAAACATACCATACATACTATACCTACTATGCAAAGATACAAACACTTGCGCCTGAAAAATTCTTAACTTTGACTTTGTTTTCATTGGGCCTAAGCATTGCAAGCATGCCGAAGCAACGCCGTGATAGCACAATTAGCAGAATAATTTATCGAATAATTCAATAATTTGGGAGAAAATCGAAAAACGAAATACATTACCCTGGCTAAAATAATAAACTAAACATTCAGTGTGAGTTTCATTGCCATATACCCACATACAAAAAAGCCTTTGTGATCACGCAGTTCGCCGTTTCGGCCAATTGTTTTGTGGCGCTCGACCTATTGTTTCGGGTCGAATCTATTGCCAGGTGGACCATGGGCATTTGTACAACAGCGATACCCACCGTGAGTACCATATGTATTTTGGAACCCATAGTCATACCCTCCCCAATCTCGAGCACCGTACATTCCACCACAACCACCACAACCACCACCACCCTGATACTGATTGTTTGTATTTCTTGTATAGTTGATACCATTCCAGTGGCCTGGTAATGGATGTTGTTTTTCGATTTTCTCCCAAATTATGGAATTATTCCATAAATTATTCTGTTAATTGTGCTATCACGAAAAAAATACGGTTTATGCTGGCGAAACTTCCAAATTCGCATCCCGAACTCCATTTTCGCACAGAGTATTCGCTATTGTTTCGGGTTGAATCGATACACACAAGGGGTAACATATTCCACAAGGAATATGTTCTTCGTATGTCGTTTTGGGATTTATGGCAAACGGTAAGGGCACCTGTTCGACGTAAAAATCGTTGGTTGGGCTTAAATCTTCCCCACTTGCTGTCGTATGGAGCCTTTGAGGCACCTGATTTGATCAAAACCTCTCTTAGAGTTACATGCCAGTTCAGCATACCTGGTAAAAAGCTTCGTTTGTCCTTTTGCTTTTTACGCTGGATCCTCCTCAGATTGATCTTGCATTTTCGTATAAAGTTTAAAATTGCTGATTTGGGAATTGGTTTTGCATCCGCTGGGTTCAGTTCTATGTTGATCTTTGCATTAATATACAACCATGAGTAAGACACTTTCAATCCTTTCGATCTGGCCTTGAGAAAATTTTCATGCAGTTTAACAAAAACCTTTCGGTGCTTTGTGCTTGGTCTGATTTTCTTCAAAATCTTTCTGTGTTTATCTACTGCTGCTTCAAGAATTTTCTTTTCCTTTTTTACCCACTTTCTTACCAGTGACTGATCAATTGCATATTTAACAGCAACATCATTCTTTTGGTTGCGCTTAGCTTCTTCAATGATTATAAATTTAAAGTCATTGTCATATGAGCGTCTGTTTTTTGCTCCACCACGGCCGTCTTTCTTATACTTGGATGGTTCTGTTGCTTCTGTTGCTTCAGCAAGACAAATTATTTCTTCAGCTTCTTTTGCAGTCGTACTGTCAGTTTCTGTAACTTCCGGCTCATCAACAGCCTGATCTGTATTGTTCAAAACCATTTCTTTGCTAAAACTCTCACCGCTTCTTGGATTGCTGCACCAGATTTTGAGAGTTGTTAACGCACCTTGATTTCAAAAGTTTTTATCACAAGTATCACAATGAAAAGGCCCCAACTCTTCATATTTAACATATAAAGGAGCCGCAACGTCTTGTAATTCACCTCGGTGTTCTACTTTTCGCAAAAAGCCAGAATGAAACAACGTAGCCTGCTTTTTCTTCTCAGCCATGATTTACTATTTGAATCAAAGACCAACTGAACTGCGAAATTTATTACAGATGGCCAAAGTCAAAACATGACATCACGGAAACTCAATGTTTTACCACCTAGTCGCTTAGTCACCAAGATGTTAGCACCTAGAAAAACATTAATTTTGGCACTGTCAAGGGAATTAACGTGATTTCTGATATCACACAAGTGTCAGATCACACAAGGGTCCCGACATGCTGCGAAAGGATGTAACTGGCGCATTATAACAATGCGTCCTTACGACAAACTTAGAAATTAAAAATTAAAACGTTTCTTAGACATTTCCTGTTTACTAGTGAAAGTTTTTAAAATTTTTTGGCCTTTCACTAGTGAGTTTCTTATAAAGCGGTTTCATATAAAAAAACGTGTAGGCCAGTTACCAGCATTTCCGGTTACCAGAAATGCTATTTAGCTTCGGATTCGATTAAACATTATAAATATGCGAATATCTTCATGAAATCAAATGCAATAAAGTAAATATTTTCTACTTACAAAGAATCTTATATGTGCCTTTAATTTCCAAGTTTTGATGGGTTAAAAATTCCCTCAAGAATTTCAGAATGCTTGTTTTTTGTTCTCCTGTAGATGAACCCTAAGGCCAAAAAAAATTAGTTGCAGAAAGAATCGTCGAATCGACTTCCTTTTGATAAGGAAATACTTACTTTATAAGAAAGTACCGTATTTCTTCTAAAGAACGCTGCGGCGTTCTTTTCAAAACCCAACTTTTGCATGCGGCGTTTAATAGAGGGCGGCGTTCATTAGAGGGCGGCGTTCTTTACAAAATGAAAAGTGAGACAAGAAAGGTAAAAACAGACAATGTCTTTTTTTTCCAAAAACACGTACTAAAAGACGTTATGAAAAATGTTTAGTTAACAAATGTGTTCACGTTAAAGTACGTCAATGTCAATGTCACTGTCTCTATCAGAGTCCTCATCTATGACACGCAAACTTTCGCTGACGTGTGTTTTCTAATAAACGCCGCTTTTGAAGATGCGGCGTTCAATAGAGGGCGGCGTTCATTAGAGGGCGGCATTTATTACAGATGCCTGGTTTAAAGTGTGGCGTTCAATAGAGGGCAGCGTTTATCAGAGGGCGGCGTTCTTTAGAGGAAAGACGGTAGTTCAATTTCAATTTCGTACATTCTTCAACAATAACAATATTTCATTACAATAATGCGAAAAAAACGACATGATGAATATTTAAGTTAAAGGGCTTATGCAGCCTAAAATTGTATGTAGTTTTTTTGCTGAAAAGTATAGAATTCAACACGCTTAATCAACATGCTGCAGATAGAATATAAAAAGATTTTGGAGTTTTGGAACTATTCATTGTCAAAATAGGGAATTTGGGCAAATTCTGTTGAAAAAATTGACATCAGAATGATGCGCAATCCCAGACACCTTCGCGAACCACAGCTAACAGAAACAACAAACCGGCCAGACTGAAGAAAAACGTCAATATGCAACTTAAAATAAGGGAAACAAATACTAATAACGAGTATTAAAAACGCATTTCATGGTCCATTATGTATTGTAAGGGAACCCAATAGCGGGCCAGCACTAAATTCATCTCTCTCCATAAGTCTCGAAACTCTTCTAAAGGCCTGGATTGGACCATAACAACTGAAGACAAAACAGTACAATGACCAAAACTCATATGATTCCATAGAATTGATGTTTAACAGTTGCCAACAATTTATTAAATAACAAAGAAATGAACTAACCAATTATCAATATAAGTTTTATTTTCAAAACAGGCATCCAGCTCTTTCAGAGATAGGCCTTCACAACCCAATTCTTTATCATCACTGCCGTACCCAGCTCTGGGTTTCCTTGCAAGAGGTTTTTCCTTTTTGCAAGTTTCGACTATACAAACTGACTACTGAATAGTCTTCGACTTCTTCGCTATCCTCAAGAAGACTTCCTCCTTCGTTGTCATAGGAATGTGTTTTGAACTACTATTTTCGCAATCCAACATTTTGAAAAGATTTTAACCAGACACTGTTTCAACAAAGGCCGGGCAGCTCTTCCTAAGAGAACAATAGTGGAAGAACAATAGCTCGTTTCATTCTGACGCCACACTGAACAAAATCTTGAAAGTTTTATTTCTTTCAAAATTTGTTAAAATTTCTGTTTTTAATTGAAAGCAACGAAAATCGACTCATAATGTGAGGAAAATATCACGCTTTCAGCCAGGGGTGAGATAATTGAAATCCGTGTTGCCTAAATCCAGTTATTAAAAAAACTGTCTTGCACAGCCAAATTTTCCCGTACTGACCCCTATAAAAAATGATTTGTGTGTCATCAAACTGACGTCATAGCTCTTCAACAGACCTGGGTGTGTTTGAGCTTGAGGAAAACATACTGATACTCGTTAGAAAACACTCAAAATAGTTTCACAGTGATACTCAGATCTTTTTCTTTCCATTTCCGTAAAAAAATTAATATGTCATTTTAGGTTGCATAAGCCCTTTAATTTTTAATTGAACAGAGAAGAATATATGTACTACATCAATTTAGAAAGGTTTTTGCCGAAGGACATATGAAAAGAGATATAGACGCCATATGACCTGAGTGACATGTTAAAAATAGATAAAAGTGAAATATTCACCAATATGTTTCAAATATATAAGAGAGATCTTTTAAAACAAGAACAGTCGATAATGACGAAAAAGATAAAATGAAAGGAAAAAATAATTAATAAAAAATAAATTAAACGTAAAGAATATGGATAATAAAAATAATGATAATAATATTAACAAAAGTGTGGAGAATTGAAGGCATATTATTTAGATCGAAAGCGGAATGAATTGTATTGTTGGATTTTTACGTATATTATTCAAGAATAGATTGTTTTAGAAGACGTGAAAATTCTTTTTTGGAATTATTACATTTGATGTTACTTGGTATTTTGTTCCAGATTTTAACACCAGAATTTGTGATAAAGAACGATTTGTAATTGGTTCTAATTGAGGGCTAGGAAAAGTTGCCGCCGGTAGCCTGCCTCGTCTTGTTAGTTAGATGCAAGAAATTGTTAGTTGCAAGAAATCACAAATGCAACTATCTACATTTTCTTTTGAAACTTCAAACATAAATTTTGCGCATTCAATTTTGTAATTATCATCGAAAGTGAGAAGACTCAATTCCTTAAAAAGAGGTTTGCTATATTCTGTTCTTTTCTTAAGGCCGGGTAAAAGCACGCTTACACGATCATTTCTTGCCAACGTTTTTTTAACTATTGGACTGCGAAGTTCAAGAAGGATCGTGTAAATGGCCAAAATTGTTCACTGGGGATGCTGTTTTTAATCCGCATATCTGTTGTTAATCAGCCATCGTTGTAAATTCTATTTTGATTCAAGGTCAAAATAAAATCACTCCATCATTTTTTTTCAAAGATGCTGACAGTACCTGACATCATGTCTGACTCGGAGGGCTTCGAGAATCACAAAGTTGGGATGAAGTAAGAAACAGTTGAACTTTAATTTGCTTTTTTCATCAACAGAGCAAACATGAATATCAAATTTTGAGGTGAAATATAACAGTTAATACACAAAAGGTTGGTAAACAAAAAATTAACAAATGAATATAGCAAGACAATTTAAACTGAAGAACATATCTATGCGAAATTTATACTAAACACTTCCATTGCCATGGAACCTCTCCAGGCCCAAAAATGTGCTCCAAAAATGTGATTGTATTATGCGTATCTGCAGTTCAGTTCAATGCTGTTGTCAAACAAGACATTTCCATGTGCATCAGGGGAGCACATTCAAAACGTTTGGCGGTGTTGACATACTTGACACCGACTTTTGCATGAACATTTTTCTGGATTGACTGAAAAGTACCCTGGCTCAAATCGCCCGATGCTTGCCCAAAAGGGCTGGAAAATATTGTTGTACGTCCACGTCAGATACATACTGCATGTGAAAAGTGGTGACAAGTTATCACGGTGAAGAAATAGCTGTGAAAATGTTTGAAAATTTTCATATAAATAAGCATGCATACCCAGCCCTCTTAGAAGAGCTAGCCCTCCGAGGAGGGCTCGCCCTTCTCCATATAAACAGGCCCTTAAACGATGGTGTCCTTTGTAAAGCTAAAGGGGTGTTTTTTGTATATCGACAATTTAGGGCCTGTAATGGGGAAAGTTTCAAATCCCTGTTCTTATATTTATGCCCTACACAATGTAAATGATAGGTCAGACTTGAAAGAGCTGTTCACTGACTAAAGTTATACCTTGAACGTGGATGTATTCATTCTCATAAATCTTCTGTAATCCCTTCTATCGGCTAACCTCAATTCATTGACAAGACGAGTGTATAAGCCACTATCATCTCCTCTTCCTTGCCAATCCTTGCACCAAACAGATCTCTTCTTTCGATTCTTTATTTTTAAAGCACATCCTATCAAAATTGCGCACACAGCTGTCTCCTGGAGGTTATCTATCGCTAAATGTAAATTTGCACTGAATGCTTCATTCGTAATTGAACATAGGAAGAGTGCAGAAAGCTCAGCTGTAAGTTTGTTATTCTTCTCTCTAGTTCCTTGATGCTGTCAACACAACTGGGGGTAATTTCTAAAACTTACACATTGTGCTGTTTCCGATTCCTTGTTGCAAGTGTTGCAAGTTTAGATTATGGATCCCGTAAGCCCACCGTGTTTCTGTTTACGAAATCCCAAAGGAAATGCATCACAAATGGCTGAGAAAACGGTGTTGGAAAACCAGGCAGAGGATGATAGGGATACTCTGAGAAAGGGAGGTGGGTGGTTTTTTCGAACCCTGTTTTGACAATTTTTCTTGTCGGTGTTTTTCCTACTGCAACTTGCCAGACTTGCAATGATTTTCTTAGTCGTTTTTGTCATGCTTTGACCTTGTCTAATTCTATTTTTTTCTTCCAGCTTATTGCTCAGGAAGATCACTGTGATTGATTAGCCACAATCAGCTTTTTAAAAACTTGGTATTGATTGGCTAATACATTTGAGGTGTCAGCCTTGATATTAGGATGTTTCCGAAACCCTGTTGGAGGTCTTGCACGAGCACGGTCCGGGCTATCCCCAAAAATCATTGGGCGTCTTGCTGAAATGACACACTTTTGCAAAAACATCGGCCGTCATCAAAACCGGTGATTGAGACAAATTATTTCAATCCTGCAAGTTTTAATTTGAGTTCAATTTTATAGTTTACGGAAATTCAACATTTGATCTGTCATGCTTTTTAAATACAGTTTTATTTTGTCAACTGTTTCCACGAAAATTTCAGTGAATGCTTCCGCTTTTGAGACACTGGCCTAGCAAATCGTGGATCTGTGTATCTTTTCGGGCAAATACATAGAGCCTTCACAGCATCACAAAAAATTCAGTTGCTGCCCCTGAAAACTTCAGGATTCTGGAAATTGGAACAGACAAAGAAGAGTGTCTTTGTCTCTTCCGAGGAACAATTTCTTCTTTCCTGAACCTGAACTCCACTTTCGTATTGTCGTCAAATCAAATCTTTCGCATTACCAATAATATGACTGATGCAGTGCAAATTTGGATGATTAAATTGCAGTGCAAATTTCGTTGATTAAAATTATGATTATGAAGCAATAACAGATCATGAACATCAAAAATATTATTATCGTATAAATTTAACATCACATCACTATTGTCAGAATATCCATTTATTTCGAGAAACCTTTTGAATGTTGGGGCGAAAGATAGGTCATCCTAACAAAGGTTGCATTTTCTGAAACAAAATTTTATGAGAAGAACCACTGTCCTCGCACCATGACTCCATCGGGTGTCGTCTTGAGATAAGTCGTGTTTCAGAAACTCTCTATTAAGCATAGGTTGTTTGTCATCTTCGTAAACCCTAGTCGGTGGCTCAGTTGGATCACCAAATAAGATAACACATTTCAAATATCATCTTATGAGAGATGTGTTAAGTGCTATTTGCTTGGTAATGCCAAGTTATGATACACGTCAATAATTAACTTAAGTTAATGAAACATTAAGGGCCCATATACATGAGCACCTTAAATTTGCCTAAAACAGTAAGATGTAGCGAAAGGAGGTGTGAATTCCAGACTGTCTGTCCTTATTTTGCTCATCAAAATAAGCGAAGTAGTTCATACAGCGCCAGTGAACTCTATATAAGGACTCTGGAATGATAACTTTATTTAGCTAAGTAATAAGTGTGTCACAAAATGGCTGCCCCTGTACCTACAGTGGAAAAAACAAACTATCGTAATTCTCATCAGTTGTATCATAATTAGTATAATTAATATACTTATTTGTTTCTTAGAAATAACAAGAATTCATCGCTACACGCTTATAATGTATTTCACGGGCAATTTTCTATTTTAGAGATTCTCTAAAAACAAGGTTTTCATAAATGCTTCAAGAATGGGCAAACTCAGAAGCCAGCCAAATAAGTATAAGCTGCAAATAACCATTCTGCAACTTTTGAAATGCCATATAGCTATGTATCTCATAAAGTAAACGTGTAAGATGACTTCAAATAATTTGGATGGTGAGGTTAGGCCAAAAATTGCCACGGCAAAAAGTCTTGTAGCGTTGATATTTTTCCACAAAGTTGCAAGTATTATATATAAAACTTTCGATAACATATTTCTCGATAACATATTTCTCTAAATGAAATATGTTATCGACAGCCTATCAAGTGGGAAATTCAACTTGCCGAAAATGGGAAGTAAACAAAATGCCCATTGGTTGCATAGGAATTGGATGTACAAGCAAGCAGAAACAAAGGAATACAAACCGTACTTGAAAGGCAGACGAAAATTCATCACAGGAGAAATATATTGCATTCCACAGGTTAGTTTCTAACTAGCCGGGGGCGCTCGCGTTCGCTCGCTTCCCAGATGGGGGCAAGTGAAAAAACTTAATGTGGTTAGCGCACTTTGTGTGCTGCATTCGCTAACACTCATGCCCCTTTCAACCCCACTTACAATCGGTTAGCTCGCTGCGCTCGCCTGTCTATCTGTTATTAACAAGCATGGACCGATAGGGCACATTTTGTGTGCTGCATTCTCTAACACTCATGCCTCTTTCAACCCCACGCACCATGGGTTAGCTCGCTACGCTCGCCTGTGGTTGGCGCACTTCGTGCGCTGCATTCGCTTACGCTCATGCCCCTTTCAACCCCACTCACAATGGGTTAGCTCGCTGCGCTCCCTGTCTATCTGTTATCATGAAACATTGACTGATAGGGCGCACTTCGTGCGCTGCATTCGTTCCCGCTCATGCCTCTGCCCACTCCTGTTACAATAGTTTGGGTCGCTCCGCTCGCCTGATAATCGCGTAATCATAATTTGTTTTTAAAACTTTGATCTTGTTTACATTAGGCCTAAGCGTCACAGTATGCCGAAGCAACAATGGCGGTCTTACAAAAACTAAAACTATCTTACTCAAAAAACAAAACAAAGCTATCACCTGTGTTCTCAATTGTCTCCTGTAATTTGCCAGAGGTCTCTCAAACAATTAGCAAGTCTTTACAAAGATAATTCAGGTCGTAAAACACTTTGAAAGGTGCCCAGTTATCCTCTGTGTTGAAAACGAAAGCACGTGTCTTCTCCAAAAGTACCTGCTGTTCAACCCGAGAGCTAGTTGCCATGATAACGAAAAACGCGTGACTGGTCACATGAAGTTGCGAAAGAGCCAATCAAATTGCAGTAAAAGGCTAAACGCGTCATGTCGACAGCGAATATTTCGTTCGAAAATGGAGTTCCCGATGATAGCCAATTGGGCGAACTTTAACAAAGAATTTCCTAACCTTTTAGTCGAAACTGTAAGCTCTCATATAGATAACTTTCTGGTTCAGTCGGCAAGGAACAGCTCACTTAAAAATAGGGCAGATTAAGGGCCTCAGAAAAAGCCTTGATGGATACCTCATTCGCCATTTCAGCACAAGGAAAGTGCGTTATCACGTGACTCTGCAGAATAGTAATATTAGATAATTACAATATTACAATGTCTTGTCACAATTTAACAAGCTCTGTAAAGGAGGCCTAAAAAAACAATGTGTATACTCACAACAATTATTCATGGTATTATTAATTTATTGAAAATGAACTTAATTTATGGTGCTTTCTTCAGGTTTCCTCATAAGAACAAAGAGCTGGTGGTAGAATGGGAGAGGTTTGTTGTGTGGATCGTTGTAAACTATAATTTTTACCTTGTATTTGACACCTATTTGTTTGCAGTATTGCTAAGTATGAGCGTGGTTGGCTGGTGCACCGGCTTGAAAGTGTGAAGGCGCGTGCCAGTCCACACTAGGGTCCCAGGTGCACAAGAATGGAGCACCATGTCACCACGCTTGTTTTGATTATTATTGTGAACATAAATAGAGTAAAGTTGAAGTAAGATTTAGAAGGAGTAGAGTAAAAGGGGCAGTTTTAAGTGGAGCAGTTTAAGTTAGAGAGTCTGAAGACCAGTGGCACAGTGGCGGCCTTCGGGTCACCTGTACCGAATCGCAAAAAGTTAGTTGTCTTTATTGCGTCAAACCTTAGCATTATCAGCACCATCATAAGCGAGACATCGCCTACCGAACTTTTGACTACCGTCCCCAGCTCTGGGGTGAAATTCGAACAGAAACACCTCACGACAAATTGGTGGCCAGTGTGGGTCTTCGACGAAACGATCAGAGGAACAGTGTGGGTCTTCGACAAAACAATCAGACGAAAGTGTGGGTCTTCGACGAAACGATCAGATGAGCAGTGGTTCTTTCACGAAACGATAAGACGAACGGTATGGGCCTTGACGAAGCGATCAGAAGAAAATGAACAAAAGAGCAACCTCAAAGCAGAAGAAGAAGTATAACAAGTAACAACTAAGCATTGGTTTATTGGTGAGTTGTTGGTCTGATCTTCGATAGCAGCATTGATGACCACAGATTCAAATCTAGCGAAGTGCAACCACAAGTGCAATAAGCACTTGCTATTGAAGAACAGTATCATCGATTTCACTTGTAATCATCACAGAACAGAACAACGACAATTAAAATAATAGCTCCTCGTGGCTACAACCAAAAGGCCATAATTATAAAGAAGACTCGAAAGATTTACAAACTTAGGAACAACAACATGGTATGAGAATCTCAACTTTATTATATTTTAAGATGTATTTTAATGGGCTGATGATTTGGTTTGGACTGGTTCAGATTATTATATTTGTTGATTAGGTGATGGGAAATTCCACCTCGATGATACATTGTGTTTTTATTAAATAAATTTAATGCCCTTCAGATGCAATAAAAAATTCGAGTAATTTGTTAATTTTAATTGGTCATATTTGTAATTAAATAATTATATAGGTTAGCTATTCTTGCCAACCTCAGAGATTAGATTTTCAATGAGGACATTGAATTTGGTAAGGGAGCTATGTTGTGTGGATCGTTGTAAACTATAATTGTTGCCTTGTATTTGACACCTATTTGCTTGCAGTATTGTTAAGTATGAGCGTGGTTGGCTGGTGCACACGCTTGAAAGTGTGAAGGCATGTGCCAATCCACACTAGGGTCCCAGGTGCAGAAGAATGGAGCACCATGTTACCATGTTTGTTTTGATTATTATTGTTAACATAAATAGAGTAAAGGAGTAGAGTGAAAGGAGCAGTTTTAAGTGGAGCAGTTTAAGTTAGAGAGTCTGAAGACCAGTGGTACAGTGGCAGCCTTCGGGTCAGCCATACCGTGCCGCAAAAAGTTTGTTGTCTTTACTGCGTCAAACCTTACCGTTATCAGCACCATCGCAAGCGAGACATCGCCTACCGAACTTCTGACTACCGTCCCCAGCTCTGGGGTGAAATTCGAACAGAAACACCTCACGACAGGTTAACCAGGCGGCAGCTGGAAAATGGCAAGCTGTGGAAGTACATAAAGTACAGCTTTTTATGCAGTAAACATTTTAAAATTGCTGATTATGTAATACCAGCAGGACTTGGCCGATGTCAACTGAGAGAGACTGCCGTTCCCACAATTTTTGAAGGTCTGCCAAGTGATTTGCGACCACAAGAGCCAAAGTGAAGAAGGGAGCTGAAAGGACACGCAGAAACAAATGGAAAAAATATTTCACCCTTGAAAATCCAGAAATTGCATGGTAACTCTCTACGCGAGTCTCCATGTGAAGAAACTACATCAAACAACAAAGATAGCTGAAAATTCACACATAATGTTACTAGCAGTACCTTTTTATTAGCACTACATATCAGTTAGCATTATATTTATCGATACTATTATTATCGTTGTTATTATTATTATAAAGATTGAGAATGAAAACCTTGCTGCAAAACTTATAGCAAAAGGCAACACCATGAAAAGAGAAATCAAAACATTGAAGCACAAAGTTAAGACGAGAAACAAGAAAATTGAAAGTATAGAGCAGGTAATTGATGTTTTTCCTTAATATGCTTGAAATACCCTCCAATTATCTACTCAAAAAGCATTTTACATTTTGTCATTTTTGACTATGCAGGTAATTGATGAGCTGAAGAAAAATTTACTAATTAAATCTGAAGAAGCATCCTTGTTACACAACAGTTTTGATGGATTTGCAATTGTCAATGTTTAAGAACACTCTAAAAAATTCTGGTTTAAAGATGCAAGGGAAAGAGTATGCAGAAGCAGCAAACGAGTTTGCAGTTACCCAGTATTTTTATTCCCCTCGAGCATACAACTATGTCAGGGGTGTTCTCAGTTTGCCACAACCCTCGATGATAAGAAAATGGTCATCCTCAGTGGAATGTGACCCCGGATTTTTAACAGAGACATTCAATTCATTCGCAAAGTTTTTCAAAGAAAATCCTGATCACAGAGAATGTGCCTTGGTGCTTGATGGTATGGCGATTCGAAAACAAGCATTGTATGACAAGAAGATTGACAGATATGTAGGGTTCACAAATTATGGTGGTGCTCTTGTAGAGCCATGTGAAGAGCTTGCAACTGAAGCTCTAGTGTTCCTGCTTGTTGGTTTACGGGGGCATTAGAAGTGTCCTATAGCTTATTTCTTAATCAAAAAAACTACTGCAGATGTTATAGCTCAGTTGATAAAGATTGCTTTGGAAAAAGCAACGGATGCTGATTTGAAGGTTTTATCTGTGACCTGTGATGGAACAGCAACAAATGTCAGCACACTTAAAGGACTTGGGAGCAAATTTGGCGCCAAGAATGATGATTAACAAAGTGTCATGATGTCCACAGAATCATTGATCCATTCCATATGTTGAGGTTGGCTAGAAATGCCCCTACAGACCTTGGGCTATTTTATGGTGCAGATCACAAGAAAATTGAATGGAAGTTCTTGATCCATCTTCATGACACACAAGAAGACCAGGGGTTCAAGCTTGCCCATACATTTTCCTCAAGTCATCTTGCTTACAAGAAAAATAAGATGAAAGCATCATTGGCAGTTCAGGCACTGAGTAGCTCTGTGGCAGATGCAATTGATTTTCTAAGAGATGGTCTTGGAGTGGATAGATTCAAATCAAGCGAAAGCACTGTCCAGTTTATCAGACAGATGGACCGATTGTTTGACATCCTCAACTCAAGAAATCCTGCAGCAAAAGGATTCAAACAGCCACTTAGGTTAGCAAAATTAGAAAGATGGACATCTGTTTTAAGAAGCACTGCAGATTATCTCCTCACTCTCAAGACATCTGATAGCCAGAGAAGAGTCGAAGGAGACCTTTGTGGTAGGGTTTGTTGTGACAATAAAATCAAAAATCCAGCTTGCAAGTGGCTTATTAACAATGGAGAATGGCCCATTCAAATTTGTTTTAACCGACAAGCTGCTACAAGATCACATTGAACTTCTGTTTTCTTTTATTCAAAGTAAAGAAGGTTGGAACAACAATCCGAATGTGCTGCAGCTGAAGTATGCCTTGCGAAACATGATTTTGCGCAATAAAATCACAGCATCAAATAATGCAAACTGCCATGTATTTGAGCAAAATACAATCATCCCAGTTTTCAAAAATAATGTGTCTTCAAATATGGAACGAGATGGTGATGATGAATCAACAATCCTCTACATGATTGACAATATTGACAAATCAGAGTTTCGTGAAAACACTCTTTTTTATATCTTGGGATATATTGTTTCCAAGCTTGTGAAGAACATTCTGTGCGAAAACTGCCAAGAGTGACTTATTGGAACAGTAATCAAATCAGACCATGGATACTCCTGTGGGTATAATGAGGCTTCTGGACCAGCTGCATTTATGGCATTTGTAAATAATGGAGGACTGGCAATTCCATCAGAGTCAATTTTTAAAATTGTACAATGTTGTGAGAAGCTCTTCCAGGAACATGTGTGCAAAGAGAAGTATGTGGATATTACGAAGATGAAAAACATCAGAAAAAGAATGATTTCAAGTGTGGTAAGCCATTCCATTTCCCTGTGTCTGCTGCGCAGCAGCCAATATGAGAGAGGCGCACGCGCAGAGAACTCACTGGCGAAGCATTGCATGGAGAACGCACCATGGAAGAAAAAACGTTACCAAATAGGTATTGATTTTATCCACTTCAATCTTTACTTTCTTGTTTCAATACTGTTTTAATTTACCCAAATTCCTTTACTAAGGTTTTTCTTGCATTGTTAGCTTTCATATTGCTGCGGAGGAATAATGCGAAACTTCCGATCCGAAGCGTGGAAATTCTGGCCTACTGGAAGAACTACGCTCCGTACAAAATGATAATTTTTCCCGGTTAGAAGGGGTTCTAACCGGTTCCCTTTTGGGACTCCAAAAAACCCTTTCTGAGTTGATAATACCCCTTGCTACTCTTAGCAAGAGTAGTTTAAAACGACCCTGTCCTGAATCTGATGCTGCATCAGAATCACCAGGGCCTTCAATTAAAGCAACCAAGGCCAGTGCCAGTTGTTGTTCAAAATATAATCCCAGTGCGATTGCAACAGGGAATAATGCCGACCTTGCTAATAGGACCAGTGTCGCTACTATTAGCAAAAATGCAGCCTCACATACCCTGTCTAGACCTGAAGATCCTCTGGAACCTGAGTTAGACTATAATGAGAATTCAGGTGAGTACTTAGATGATGATATTAGCATCCCTGAACAGGACAGTTTGGATGCAGATGTGCAAGCCCTTCTCACAGACCAAACTAAGGTCAATGTTGAGGATAATGACTCTCTGCTAACTCAGATTCAGGAGGACCTGCTGATTGAGGCTGACACTACAGACGCAGTCAACGAAAAACTGGCTGGCATTATGTTGGGACTGTGGGGTCAGAAATTGGCACCTGAAAAACTTAAGTCTAGACTGAATAAGTTTTAAAGCCAAAGAATTGTGACATTTTTGTCCCAAAATGTAACAAGGACATTTGGTCTGACAAAATTGATACCATGGCTAGACAATTTGACCTCGCAA